>VMDR010021994.1:0-16482 GCA_007922815.1 Macrotus californicus
ATCTTTTTTTAAAAAAGATGAAAAAGCATGCCTCTGTACCTTACCAAAGAGGTGCTTTACTCCTGGTGCTTACATTGTTTTTCATTTGTTTTATTTTTTCTTTTTCTTTTTTTTTTAAATTATTTTATTGTTGTTCAATTACAGTTGTCTGCATTTCCCCACCCCTACTCCCCCTAACCCAGCCAAATTCAATTCCCTCCCTTACTTTCACCCTCCTCCTTGGTTATGTCCATGTGTCCTTTACAGTAGTTCCTGAAAACCTTTCTCCCCATTGTCCCCTCCCCCTCCACTCTGGTTATTGTTAGATCATTCTTAATTTCAATGTCTCTGGTTATATTTTATTTATTTTTTTCTTTTGTTCATTATGTTCCAGTTTACAATAGCCAGGTGCTGGAAGCAGCCTAAATGCCCATCTGTAAATGAGTGGATAGGCAAAAGACAGGAGTCTGTGTGCAAAGCTTGCAAATCTCAAGTGATGCTCTCTCTATGGGCTTCACCCACAGAGTCATGGGGTGGCCCAAAATATTCTCCTGTTGTCTAGTATATTCAGGGGGGAAAAAGAAAGGAACTAGAATTTATCGCATACCTACAATGTACCTGGCACACCTGTCATATGTTTTTGTAGGTAATTTTCAAGAGAGAGTTAACTTCCAAGAGAAGTTAAATAATTTTCAAAGGGTAACTAACACATAGAATTCTTAGACACCAACCACATCAAGCATTTTTCACATATTATTTCATTGAACATTTATATAAACCTGAACAAATAAATATTCCACTCATTTCTATTCCTGTTTTACAAATGAGGACTTTAAAGCTTAGAGAGATTGGATAACTTGCCCAGATATGTGAAAGAGCTGGAGGATTCAAATGCAATAGTCTGATGATAGGGCCCCAGGTCTTTATTGGATCCCTACAAAACAACCAGTTCAGGGAAGAGCCCAGCTCCCAGCCATGTGTGTCTCACCCTTATGTCCACACCTTGTCATACTGTATCTAAGAATAAAGATAATGGAATTACCTGGAAATTGAGATATTTCTAATTTTGCCATGCAAATTACAGATATTGAATCTCAAGAGATCAAATGGACCTGAAAGGCATATACACACAGAGACTTCCAGGTGCATCAATCCACCCCATTTCTCACTCAGAAAGAGAGAGTGATCAACTTAGAAGAGACCAGAAAAAGGGGCATAATCGATTTGAACTCAAACAGCCTGCCAGTTGCCCACCATTATTGCCAGCCTTCCTTTCATTCACGAGTATTCTATGGTTCTTCAGCCAGGGCCAGAATCAAAATCACCTACACAAATGGTTTAAAATATAGACCCTATGGCATGATGTCAGACTCCCAATCAGATTCTTCAAACTAGACCACAACCTTGTATACACCTTAAAAACCTACCCAGGGCTTTGGGTCACTTTTTTCTGCATATTTTGGAATTATTTGAATCTTTCACAATAAAAATAAAATTAACTACTTTTTCTATAATAAACAAATTAAAAAGACAAATGCCATATGATTTCATATGTGGAATCTAATGAACAAACTGAACTAACAAGCAAAATAGAGACAGATCCATAGGTAGTAAGATGACAGCTAAGGTGGGGAGGGGATGGAGGGATTGAGCAAAAAGGAAAAAGGACTCATGAACATGGACAACATACTGGTGAATGGAAGAAGGGGAGATAATGTAAAGGGACTAAATGGTGATAAAATTATTCACAACAAAACAAATGACCATGGTGTGTGTGTGTGTGTGTGTGTGTGTGTGTGTGTGTGTGTGTGTGTGATTTCCAAAGCTTTTCAGGCTCCTCTGATGTGTGACCAGATTCAAGATCTTCTGGTGCTGGATCATCTACTCCATCTATTCTAGGATTTTGTTACTCAAAATTCTTACTCATTGGTTGTATAAAGGCTTTGAATGAAAATTAAAAAAAATATCTACCCTGACAAGAGTGATCAAAGAAAGATTAAGTACCTACAATGAGTAAATTGAGGTGGGGTTTAAAGTGAGGGCAGGGAACACACAGGCTTTGACGTTGGAAAGCCCTTGGTTTGGATCCTCACTCTAGCACTTATTGCTAGCTCAGCATTCTTGGACAAGCACTTGAATTGCTCTAAGCTCCACTTTCCCTCTCCATGCAATGCAGATAATAATCTCTGTCTTACAATAGTATATGTAGCATTTCTAATTTATACTTGATGCTAATAAGTGGTAGCCATTATTATAATTATTTTTTATCAGAACCAATATTTTATTAGCATTGATGAACTTTCACTTACAAAAAATGAGTGGGAAGAAAGAAAATACATTTCAGGAGTCTTTAAATGCCTAAAAAGTGGCACATTACAAAGTATTCAGTACAGGAAGTTCTGCAGGTCACTCCTTTGAGGTATTTGACCCTTTTCCCTTTATGTTGATAGTTCACATGTCAAGGTCCCATGCTCTTTCTGTAGTTGAATGAGGCCAAGGACAAAGCAGCACTTAACAACACAATTTTTTCTCCTCTCTCTTTCTAAATCTGTCTCAGGAGAAGAAAATCTACCATTTTCCTGGGAATCTTTGTGAAAGAAAAGCAGCATCAACAATTGGAAGGTGCTTATTTAACTTTTTTAACTGTGATCTTTTCATGTTTTGTGGCATTTGTAGAATCATATAGTACCAAATGAAAAGTATGATGGCACCAGAGAAGGGAGTAGAGAATCAGCTGGAAGATTCCATCTCCTCCATGTGGATTAGCAGTGGGAGCTTAACTGTTAAAGTCAGCTGGTTACATCATGACAAAGAGAGGACATCAAGAAAGCTCTTGGCAAAGAAAGATTCAGAGGAATAACCTGATGGATAACAACAGGCTCTGAGAGCACCCATAGAAAGCCAGCACTAAGTAGCAGCAGGAGAAAATATTAATCAAGGAATTACAAGGCAAACTGCAATCTAAAAATAAGCATCCTTTATAAAAGAGTAGAACTTCTATAAAAATGATATCAAATAAATTGTTACAGAACAGACCACTACAGCCAATTTCATTTGCCATGGAGCAGTACTAGTAGCCCAACAGATTCTCTGCCTGAAGCTCATCCTCAAGGACAGATTGGTTATCCTAATGTCCTTATCACACTCCTAAGGTTTACTGGCCTTGTGGAGATTAAGTAAATTTAAGTGCTTCCCTCACTGTCCTCCAGTAGATAGGAAAGACCTCAAGTAGATCTACTGTCTTGTTTATTTGTACAGACTGGCTCATGTACCAGAAGGAGGTTCATTTGAATACAGAAATTTTCAAATTATAGTGCAGGTTGCCAGGCATAGATGACCTCATTGCATAAGGTGCCAAGGAGAGAATGTTCAGCTAGGTGATAACTAGCAGCTCTCAGGAGGAAAGCTTAGATATGAGGGACCTGATCAGGGAGGGGATCTCAAGTAGAGGAGAAAGAAACCCCAGGGCCCAGCTCTATTATTTTAATTGAGGGAGAGATTTGGAGGGAGGCAATCTGATATGTCATTTTTAATGACCTCTCTTGCCACCTCTATTGATTTGGTGGCCAGGTCCCAGGTGTCCCAGATCCAGAAAAGCCTGTAAGAGACTCAAAACACATATCATTAAATCTCAGGACTCAGCCAGGAAGGAGAGAGAGATCAAGAAGCCAAAGGTACAGCCTTTCTATGGCTTTCAAAGAAAATATGCTAGTGTTGAACCCCTTTCATTGTTTTTCCAGGCTGCTGATATCCCAGCACTTAAGGCAAATGTTGAAGTACAGATTAGACAACAGCAGCCACAGTTGTCTAATCATATCTTTTTCACTGTTTCTTGTGTTTTGTTTCCCAGAGGAAAAGGGGGAGCAGGGACTGCTTATTCTCAATTAATCTTGAACTTGCTTGAATAATAAGGATAATTTTTTTTTAATCTCTAGTATTTTTGAGATCCTGGTCTTTCATTTTTTGGGGGGTTTCATTTTCTGTTACATTAATCTGAGGGGGAATAAAAGGTGAATGGCACCTTAGGAAGAAGGTTGAGATACAGGGTAAGTCTCTGTTAGACAACAAGGAACAGGACTCAGTTCTTTAAGCTCCAGGAGGAAACCTGAGAGTAGGGACCAAAAAAGCAGAGAGAAACTTTCTCTTCCCTTCCCCTCTCTACTATGTGACCAAATCTGAAACAGAATCCGAGAGAAATTGGGGGAGAATATTGAAAAATAATGCTCATCTTGTGCTTCCTCAGAACAGGTTGAAAACTTGCAAGAACCCTTAGGGAATCACCACAGCCAATATGGTACACCTCTGGCAATGGGTAAGAAATGACAGTGACAAAGCAGGTTAGAAGAGGGCAAAGATTACCTTAAGTTTTCCCCAGAGCCAAGGTTGGGATAGCAGATTCTTCAATGTTCTGTGGGCCTAGAGAAAGTCAACAATGGAAGATATGACACGGACTATGACTGTCAGTCTTAGGAGACAGCCCACTGAGATGCTGCAAGAATACCACCCAGAAGCTGTGGAGTGGACTACATGTGGAGGAGGGGAGAAGGGTGTTATACCAACTTAAGGAGGCTACAAAGTGATGGTCAACCCCATACCTAAAGACCCTGAGGTAGTTGGTGGTCAGCAACTACACTGCTAGGACCAGAGGCTAGATGAGGGAGGACACCAAATGAAGCTAGCACAGAATCAACAACGAGTTTTACGAGACCCCAAACCAGACATGGCCATTCTCACCCAGTGGGCAGAGCACCAGAAGCCCAGTTTTAGATTTTCCCTGTCTTACTGCACTAGAGACCTGTGAAGGACACAATGACAAGCAGATCTGAAACTTTGTACATTGTGGACTCGTAATAAATAATACTTGATATGAACTGGCTCTCTGTCAGATACAGACTTAACAGAGGCCTTGGCTGTGTAAACAGATTAGAAACTGACTTAAATGGATGCAAACGCCATGTTTAGCACTAAGTATGTGCATATTTAAAACATTAGGAAAACACATTCTTAGATCTCTTTGTTATAAATATAAATAATTGTGGCTCTATAAATAATTACAGAGAAAGACCAGCCCTAAAGCTCAAATGACCTTTAAAGAACTAAGTTGAATGCTGGCCTTTACTTCTGGAGGACACCTACTAGCTACTTTATATATGTTTCTCTCAGTGGGACAGAAATGGCAGAGGGACAAAAGCATTTACTCAGCAATGCCAATCCTCTGGGCAGTGGCCTTGGAGGAAAAGCAGTATTATTCCCAGGATAGTATGTATCCTTAAAAATTACCCAAGGAAACATGAATAGGGTTGAAATTTGAACCCAGGTTCTTTCCTCTACATATTATCCACAACTGGATATTCAAGGCTGTGAATGTTTAAAGGTCCTACTCACAAACCAACTGCTTTTCATTTATCCACTGTTTCATGTGGCCCTTCACTACAGAGGGCTCTGGAGACAAACAACTTCTTCCTAACAGAAGAGCACAAGATAACATAGTGAGAACTCAGCCATAAGCATAGAGTTTAGAAGACAGAAACTTTAGGCCTATAATTAGATTGTACAATAATTATTTGAAAACTATAGGATAAAATTAACTAACTTCTCATCTTTTAGCAAGGCAGCATTGGTTCAAGTGGAGAGGTTTAAGAATTTTTTTAATTGAAGTGGACTTGGCATAACTGACCATAAATATGCCTAAACAATGTGCTTTGAAGGAGAAAGCAAAAGTCACTTTTCCTGAGGTCCGAGCTATATATGTTAGTGCAAAATGACCCAAAAGAGCAATGAGTCCTTTATTCCATTCTAGCTCCACCTAGCCTCATGCTCTATGGTTCTGATCCACAAAGCTATGCCAAGTCCCCAACGGGTGAAAGTGCATGAAAAGGGCAAAAGGTGTTTTGATGATGTAGAGGTTCCTCCCTTTCCAGCCATGTCCAAGACAGCACAGCCCCACCTTCCCCAGACTGGTCACTTGTAGTCACAGGAACACTGTCTATCTAGAGATCTCTGTGGACCCAGACAGGGCTGTGAGAGGGCATTTTCTGTCTTGTTCGGTGGAACTGGAAGAATTTATCCAAAAAGGTGCTAATAAGTTTTCCCACTCTCTCTTGTCTCTCCCCAAGACAGTCTAACCCTGGAAGAACAAAATAAGAATATTGTTTATACTAGCTTAAAAATATCCTCATAAACAACTTTTTAGGAAATTGGTAAAGATAAGTCTGAAAAATCACTGGCATAGCCACTGCATTAGGTAATTTCTGAAAAATAACTTCTACCTCATTTCAAATTCCATGCACAAGTTGGGATAAGAGCATAGCAGCACTCTGCCACATTTAGCCAGGAGAGGAAGAGGGCCATAACCGGGGGCTGCCGTGGCCCCCCGAAGTGCAGTTTGGAACTGTTCTGTAGAGTACTTCCACTGGCATGGCTTGGGGTCAGGCAGCATCTGCATAGCTCAAGGATCTCTGCCTCAACATCTTCTTTGTAAATATAATGCCATCTTTGTAAACATAACCTTCTTCAAGAATTCTTCAAAATTATATCAACAACCTTTGAACAGAGAAAATTTTAGAGAATCAACTACTTTGCTCATAAGATATTGTCCCACTAGTAGGTTCTTTTACTCAGGGCCCTCTTTTCCATACAGGACAAAGCCTCAGAGAACAATCAGAGAAAAACCTTATAGCAAAACAAAACATCCTGTGCTATTTTCAGGAGTAGATTACTGTAAGAATGACATATTTTTGAAGTTGCACTGCCATGAGATATACAATCTAGAGTCTGGCAAACAGAACTTGAAGGAGAGGGGCAAGTGTTCTGCCCCAAGATCCATGTATGAGTGACCATGTCTCCTGCATGAATGTGTGAACATCTGGATCAGGAAGGGCAGGAACACCTGGCTCCCCTCTGTGTCCCCAGCACTTAGTAATGTGCCTGACACATGGTAGGTACTAGAAAAAGGTAAGTGAATCAATTAATGAAAGAATATGCAACGTAAACTTTGGTTTCCCTATGTAAAACATGGGGACAATTATTATAAAATTACAGGTCTTGCCAACCTCATAGGATGATGCAAACATCAGGAAATAGAATAGACATACATTCATCACTGAATCTTCTGGGCAGCCTCTTCAGATCTGCTCTTTACCTACCCCCATTCTGCTGTTAAAATCAGTATTCCATATTATGGTTTATTCACTAAGTGTTCTGTTTTTGCTCAAAGACTCAATGTTCTTGGAGGCCAGAAATAGCAATGTTTATCTATGTGTCCTTATGCTTGGTACAGATGCTCAGTGGTTGGTGCTAAATGCGTCTTGAAGAGTGCACCATAGGAATATTTCTCTGAGCCACAATCATGCTGTTTATATGCTGCTGGCCCCCAGGATTCTTAAGCATAAATGGAAACTGATTAGTACCTAGTAACAGTGGTAAGAAGTCAAGTTAAAGGTCTTCATTAGGAAATATCAGATGCATGAAAGAGAAAATGGGGGACAGGGAACAGTGGCCCAAGGAGCATGTAGAATGAGGCCCCAGAGTTACGGGGTAGGGGCATTTTCAGTGCTACAAAAGATCAAGCTGACTGCTGGGCAGAGGATAGGAGGCTTGGGCTGCTAGCATCCCAACTTCCCATTGTTACTGCCTATTTCCTCCAACTGCTAAAGAGATCTGTGCTCCCTGGCTGCTAGAACAGGACTTTGTCAAGGTGAGAGACCTACTCAGAATATTCTTCACCCTCCAGACAATTCACAATGTGATTGTGCCAGAAGCAGAGGTGGTGGAGCACACTTCTGGCATTGCACTGCAGTTCCCACAATTCTTGTCAAGTTCTTTTCAATACATTGATTTTCACAAAAGGAACACAGGAGCAGGACATCATAAAATCCTCATCAAAGCAAATGATGTCTGAATATGTTGTACATCTTCAACAGGAAAAGATATTTCCAGTCTTACGTTATCTTTTTCAAAGGAGAAAATCTTTTTTTAAAGGCATCAGTAATCTGCATGGCCAGATAAAGGCATCAGGGCTGGCTAACATGGCACTTAAGCATCAGCCCTGCCTTCTGCATCCCTGATAGACATTTTTATCAGTTACAACATAGCAAGACACAGCCTCAGAATCCTTCTCAAAACCTGCTTTAGTCAGTCATTGCAATCAAAGAATATTCATTATGCAGACTTGCCACTGCTATTCCAGGTGCCTTGTGGGCAAGCCTTATTGGTTTAACCTTCTGCAGCTCCACGCATGCATTTGATTATGAAGTCTGTCCAGAAAGTATCCAGCCACATGCTATGAAAAAGAGGGACACTTATTGAAGAAGATACAGGAAACAAAAAACATTATACATAGGACAATAACACCTCAGTCCCCTTCAAAGTAGGCACCTTGGGACCTCACAGAGTTCTCCCAATCATCATCAGCTGTCCTGTCGTATTTTCCTGAATCTCTCTTGACAGTCTGAAATCTCTTCCCTTTCAAAGGTAATTTTAGCTTTGGGAAAAGCCAGAAGTCACAGGGCACCAAACCTGGGCTGCAGCAATGCTAAGTCACCTGGGTGACAGATGTTTTGCCAAAACCTCTGCATGAAATGTGATGTATGTGTGGTCATGTTGTCATGAAGAAGGTACCAATCACAATGTGTTCATAACTGTCACCTTCTGAATCATCTGAATAGTTTCTGTGGAGGAATCTTCAAGCTTAACACAAAATCTGATGCAGATTTGTTGTTCTATTCACTCAGTCATTTTGAATACAACAGCCACACAGTACACATGCTCACTCAACATGGTCTACTGCCCCCACTGCCTAGTACAGTGAAGTCTTCATTGTTCACACTGCACATTCCAGTCTACTCTCTTTGGCTGCTAGGTTACATCTATGACATGAAAACCGCTCTTGTTATAACAATGGCTGGACTTTTTCCAGACAGATCTCCTATTTCCTGCCCCTTTTCCTGATAACAAAACACTAGTTTACTTCAAGAAACTATCCACTCTCCACACCTCCAGATTAGATGGTTCAAGTGCAATAACTATGGTATTATCTTTGGATATGTACACATAAACTAGGCTTAGCCAATCAGAACATTGAAGCCACTTGGCCACAGGGCTTAAACTACTGATATTCATGGGTTCTGGGCTGGTACAAAAAGATAGAACTTCAACCAGAACTGCAAGAAAAGGGGAGTAAATGCCATAAAATTGTAATCCTGAAGCCACAGAGAAAAATCTTTCTTAAGGGTGAGTGGGAGAAGATATCTGAGTCCCTGTGTGTCGTAATATCATTTCATTCTCTGTTTTCTAATGTTTTTGAACCTGGATCTACCTCTGTGTCTTTCAGCTTTATGAAGCAATGAAACCTATTTTTTTATTGTTCATTTACATTTACCCCATTTTCCCCCATTACTCTCCCCTGCCCTACTCAGCCCTCACCTTCCACTTTCAGTCCTCTCCCCATTGTCTTTGTCTGTGGATCCTTATTCATGTTCCTTGACTCCCCCCTTCCCCTTTTTCTCATTATTTCCCTCCCCCAGCCTGTATGGTCACTGTCAGCTTGTTCTTTATTTCCATGTCTCCGATTTTAAAAAGCAACTCAATCCACCTTGAGTTCAGTTTCTATCACTTGTAACTGAAGCAGTCCCAACTGATACAAGCATGTATATCAACAGGATGGTTTTCTTCAACTGTGATGGACTCGAGGAGGAGTAAGATCATATAAAATTGGCAGGACTCACCCTCGATGAGGTAGGTCAAGGAATGTTTCTGAGAGGCCAGTACCACATACTCTCCACACCCAGAAATTTAGAGCTCAGCTCAAACACACTGGCTTCAGAGGAAGTAGTCATCAAAGGGCAGTTACAGAGAAGAGATGTTACAAAAGGAAATCTTTCTGATAGTGCCTCGAGGCCACCCAGTGGTACAGATTCTGGGCACAACCAAGCCTTCAGGAACATGCAGACACTGTGTCTTTGATTTGTCAACTCACCCTCCACAGACACAAGGCGTAAAGGCAAATCCCAATATGACTGCTGTCCAAAGCGTAGATCTGAACTGTTCTCCCAGCTCACTGTTTGAACCAGCTTCATACTCCTGGAGGCACTTGTTTTGGGCTTTGTCCCCACTATTTCAGCCTCATCGTCATCCTCCTGCCTACCATTGTGGCTCCCAGTATCCATGATTTAGACTCTTCCTCTGACTCTGCAACTACAGGGTTTGGCCCAGCTATGGGATCACCTTCTTTGGTGAAATGCTTCTATTGGCCTTAGTCTAGTGTCTTGACACAATTCCATAATTTTTCATTCATTTTGGGATTCTTGATTTCTGCATTGATATATACATTGGGGTTTAGATATAGATATATGGGGGTTTCCCTGGACATCAAGGTTCCTTGTAAACAGAAACAGTTGAGTTTGTTTCTGATGGCTCAATCAGAATTTTTCCCTATTAACATTGGTGTGCATGTGTTCTTTGGGATTAATGCTTCAGGGTTCTTAGGATATAATCCTAGCAGTAAAGATTGAAATGCCAACATTCTCCCTGTTGTTGCAATATTAAGGGTTAAAACATTAATCAGAAAAAAAATCTGTATGCATTATCCATAATTCAGAGATTCTGGGCACAGATGACAAGGAAGTACACATATTTCAAATGTTACATCCTTATTCTTTTCCAGGGAGCTCACATTTCAGCCACCATACCAAAGGGGACATTTGGGCTTATTTCTTGCATGTGACAAGATAAAAGAGGGCAATTTATTCCCCACTGTTAATAATGGACAACCCCTTTGGGGCACTTTGTCAAAATCTCATAACAAACACATGTCCCCCTCATACCTCAGACCTAGCACTTGCCTGGCTTTCACAGAACATATTTCATACTCAAGAGAAAACATATCAGAGAAAAAAAGACTTCAGTGTTTCAATAAATAAAAACAACTCTAGCAAATTCCATAGATAATTGTTTCCTTTGTCAGCTTTTGAGGAATCATTGAAAATTTATTAATGTTTAGGAACTGGTTTCCACCAGTATATAAGGGACCAGCTATATCATTTTTCTGTCTGTTGAAACTGCCTTTTTCAGCAAGAACATTTATGAAACTATTTCCAGTGAGATAAGGCTTTTGCCCATTCAAGCAATTTGTTTTATCTCATTTCTATACTCTCAAATATGAGGGTGGGGACCACAAAAAAAGGAAAGTGTTTGTTTATTTAAAAATGTGTATTTATGTAAAAATGTTTAAACCAGTCACCTTCCAAGTACTCTCCATTTGAGGCAATACACCTATTGAGACATTTTTTCCACCACTCAAAACAGTTTTTGAACTCATCGATTTTTATGCCTTTTAATGCTCCTTCCATTTAGTTATTTTTATTCATTTGTTTGATTCACCTTTTCCACATTGGCAAAATGTTCCCCTTTGAGGACTTTTTTCATCTGGAGAAACAAAAACAAAGTTGCTTGGAGTGAGATCAAGTGAATAGAGAAGGTGGGGCATGAGAGTCATGCCATTTTTGGTCAAAAATTGCTGAACATTCAGTGCAGTATGGGCATGTGTGCTCATAAGTCACCCATCATGAAGCCGACATACATATTAAAAGAGTCTTCAAAAATACTGAAGCCAAACTCAGCCTCTCACAACAATGCCAGCTAGCACACTGATACAGATGGGTTCCTAGAACTCTCACCTAGTGAGGGAAGCATGTACAACAAGAGGCCTGCCCACCGGAAGACAATTTCAGGGTTTTGGGGGTCCTCCCTCATAGCTAGTTCTTTTCTTTATCACCATTTCACCTCCTCCTCACAAGCCTGCAAATGTGCTCCTTGCCAGGTCCTTCGAGCTGGATATTGTCTGTTGGTACTTGTTACTAATTTGCTTATCCTGTTTTCCCATATGGTGCTGGGGCAGAAGGCCAGAAAACATACACCCCAAACTCTTTGCCAGCATGTTTTTTTTTTCCAATCTCCCATTGAGAAGTACTCCCAAAAGATGTGTAAGTTAGAAATAGGCAGAGCTATCATTACTCCAGCAGCCAGGAGGCACAAAGAATTTTAAGATAGCAGGAGGCACCACAGCAGCTTCTAGAACCTCTCCTGTAAATTATGTCTTTGGATTATGGTCAAATGAGATTATCAGAAGCTATTTGAGGCTATCTTCCTGGAATCTGTTGAGTTCTTACTGAGATTACGAGTGCAGAGGCAACACAAGGTTGTAAAAATGGAACTTGAGGACATCTACATTTCCCTATAAGTAAAATATCTAGGTGAGGACATTGCAGACTTCATACAGAGGAAGACTGAGCTTTCCAGAGGAGAGAAGAAAGACTTCTTTTTACATTATCAATTAGAATCTTTATTTTATACTTATTAAAAGAGCTCTGTTTGATTTACTTAGACATCTAATTTTAGCTCTATCACTTTTGTGCAATCATAAAAAGGGAAATATAAGTGAAATAAAAGTGCTCGTAGTCTTCTATCATAGCTGGAGTCTAAATTTTCTGTGTCATTTTTCTATTCTCTTAACTTTTTTATTGTTGTTCAAATACAGGTGTCTCCATTTTCCCTCCACCACTCCCTACCACCCCAGCCATCCTCATCTCCCACCCCTGATCCCACGTGCCTTGCTTTTCTCCATGTGTCCTTTATAGTTGTTTCGGAAATCCCTTTCCCCTTCTCCCCCATTATCACATTCATTCTCCCCTCTGGTTACTGTCAGATTGTTCTTAATTTCAATGTCTCTGGTCATATTTTGCTGGCTTGTTTGTTTTGTTGATTAGGTTCCACTTACAGGTGAGATCATGTGGTATTTGTCTTTCACTTCCTGGCTTATTTCACTTAGCATAATGCTCTCTAGTTCCATCCATGCTGTCACAAAGGGTAGGAGTTCCTTCTTTCTTTCTGCTGCATAGTATTCCCTTGTGTAAGTGTACCATAGTTTTTTGATCCATTCATTTACTGATGGGCACTTAGGTTGCTTCCAGCACTTGGCTATTGTAAATTGTGCTGCTATGAACATTGGGGTGCATAGGTTCTTTTGGATTGGTGTTTCAGGTTTCTTAGGATATAATTCCAGCAGTGTAATTGCTGAGTCAAAAGGCAATTCCATTTTTAGTTTTCTGAGGAAATTCCATAGTGTTTTCCACAATGGCTGCACCAGTCTGCATTCCCACCAACAGTGCACTAGGGTTCCCTTTTCTCCACATCCTCTCCAACATTTGGTGTTTATTGATTTGTTTATGATGCCCATTCTGACTGGTGTGACGTGGTATCTCATTATGGTTTTAATTTTCACTGAGCATATTTTCATATGTCTCTGGGCCCTCTGTACATCCTTGGAGAAGTGTCTGTTCAAACCCTTTGTCCATATTTTAATTGGATTGTTTGTCTTCCGGGAGTGGAGTCATGTGAGTTCTTTATTTATTTTGGAGATCAAACCTCTGGACAGCTACATGCAAATACATGAAATTTGGTCACCAACTTACACCATACACAAAAATAAATTCAAGGTGGATAAAAGACTTAAATATAATCTGTGACATCATAAAAGTCCTAGAGGAGAACATAGGCAGGAAAATCTCAGATATTCCATGCAGCAATATTTTCACCAATATGTTTCCTAGAGCAAGAGATATAAAGGAAAGAATAAACAAATTGGACCTTATCAAATTAAAAAGCTTCTACATGGCTAAAGAAAACAGCATTAAAATGAAAAGAGAACCAACCATGTGGGAAAACATATTTGCCAATGTTACCTCGGACAAGGGTTTGATCTCCAAAATATATACGGAGACCTCTTCTAATAAGGAAGTCTCAGCAGAATGGAGGTTTGAAATACCAGCTTTATCAGAAATCAAACAAAAACTCCCATTGTGAGTCTCAGGTTCTGCTCTTGGTCAGTGTGCTTTTATATTGAAAAGTGGCTATGCTTGTAATGTCAACTTGCATCATAATACTAAAACCTAAAGGATCAAACCATGCCTTGAAAAAGAGATGGTCACCGGTATAGATCTACATTGATTACATTGATTTGTGACCAGTAACCAATGGTTTAGCTACCTGGGTTAAGGTTTAAAAGGAGAAGAATCAGAGAAATTGTGGCAAGGAGTCCTGAGGAAGAAGCAGTGTGACAAGCTTGTCAGAATGAGCACATGATGTGGAGATATTTAAACTTTTTGTCTCAGTAACAGAATAGAGAACTTAATTCATTCTAGACAAGTCAACCTCTTCCCCCACCTACCTCAGAGCTTGTTCAGTGGGCTCCTGGGCAGTGTGATTAGGACATAGATGGAAGTTATGCATCAGTTCAACAAACAGATCTCTGCTGCCTGTCACAATCACCAAACACCCCAACTGCCAAAATTGGAGATAGGAAACTACGACACAATATGACATCATTCCCTAAAGAACCAATCAAATACCTGTTGGTAGTCAAATTATATTCTAATGAAGACTCAGCTCTTTGTCCTCAATAGAATAGACTTACTCTGGATTTTGGATTTGCCTTCTCTGTCCCTGAAGTCTCTGCAGGACAGTCACCATGAACCTACTGAGTGTCTTTGTTATTGCCATATATTCCTTCTATATAACATTGCTTCCCAAAAGAAATTTGTTTTATCAGAATGAGTGAGACAATGAACTTGTACCCTTGGCATTCACTGTTTTTACCATTTTCTCCATTGTGCAGAAAGTGCTGATGTTCTAGAAAATTGTGTGGCCTGTTCAAAACTAAGTTGTGGCACTACCTCAAAGACCCCACTGTACAGACTTGGGAAACAGCCTCTTAAAATGCAGCATATGCTGTGAAGCAGCAACCAATAAAGGAGATGTTTTTCTTTCTGACAGCCAAAATGTAAGGTGGGAGATCCAACAATAAAGGCAGGAGTGCCACCCTCACTGTTACTCCTAGAACCATCTTGTAAAACTTTTCCTGACGTCTTAACATCATTGGTGTCTGCTGTCTTAGAGGTCTCTGTTCCCAAGGCAGTAATGCTCTCACTGGAGGGACACAATAATTGCTCTGTCGAACTTTAACTTGAGATAGCTACCTGGCAATTTTTGGCTCTCCTTTCCACTAAACCAACAAGTAGAAAAGAGGGTTACTGCAGAAACTTGAATAATATCTCCTGGTAAATACAGCTGCTGTTAAACAATGGGAGTGAAGAAAACTAGATCAAGAATCCGGAGTATTTCCTGGGAACCATATAGTGATTCGATGCCAAATGGCAAAATTTATTTAAAAACCACAACAATCCAAGGCAGTTGCCAGCACCAAGGCTACAAACTCTTCAAAAGTAAAGGTAAAAAAATAAATATGATCAGCTAAAGTGTTGGATAAAGGAGGACAAAGAGGGCAGAGAGAATTTGTCATGGATAGTGAAAAACATAAATTACAAATGTTTAGATGGCCTTATAACCAATTGTATAAATAGAGGCTGCAACAACTATTCATATCTCTTGGCTATCATTTATTTGTATATATTCAGCAATTTTCCACCTACTATTTCTTTATTGTTTTATACATGTTGCAATGTTTACTTAACCTTATAATCTAGTCTTTAAGTGGTAAGATATTAAAGAGAAATTGCGAATGAAAAAGGACCATGAGCAAGTCTCAGAGCCAAGTACAAGGACTGCTATGATATTGTTTCTCCTATTTCATAGAGAGTATGAGAACATTGTTGTTTTAAGACAGATAGTTGCACTGGAATCAGGTAGAAGCATGTTATATCTGTCATTATTGTTCTTTGGGAATAGGAACATGAATAGAGATGTGTTTATAGATGCTGAGGATGTGAAGGGGTGGTCTGTGCTAGATAGCAGTGATAGCATTCAACACTGTCCTATCCTCTTCACTTCTACCCTGTAGTGCAAGGGCTAGATGTGTGAGAAGTACATTTCCAAAACTCTCTTTAGAGTTTTCATTAAGCGGTTCTCACTAAGACTGCCAAGGAGGGTGTCTTCATGAGACTGGGAAGGCAAGTAGTAATAAAGGTAGGTAAGTGACCTTTGATTATCAGCAGACATGAGGTTTTATCATCAGCTTCCAAGTGACCCTTAGCACAGAACATGACTTCCTTATTTCTGGCAATAAGTGAAAACTTAGAAATACTATTTTGACAACATAGATGAATTAATAAATAATTAGATGAATATACAAAAGTCTGGGTAGATGGAATGATAGATAGATGGATGGATAATAAAAATGTTGGTGGATGGGTAGATGGATGAGTAGATGGATGGATGAAAATATGGATGAATAATAGATGGGCAGATGAATGTATAAATAATAATGAATAGATGGATGGATGGACAAATGGACAGATGGGCAAATGGATGGAAAAATAAATAGATGAGTGGATGATGAATGAATAAATTATGGAAGGATGGACAATGGATGGATGGATGATAGATAGGTAAGTGGATCAAAGGATGGATTCATGGAAAGAAGTTGGGACACATAACATCTATTACACATTTAAGGAATTTGATGCCCAATGGAAATTTTGTAATAAAATA
>VMDR010021995.1:0-16484 GCA_007922815.1 Macrotus californicus
CGATACAGGTTATGTGATGAAGTGTGAGAAACACCTTGGAATTGTGTGATGCACATGGGCATTAGGAGGTTCTGTGGAGTACGGTGGTCATGACACTTGTTTAATCCAAGTTTTGCAGCTTTATTTACAAATAGTAGACAATCAATTTATCAACAATTAATGGTTGCTTACTGAACCAATATTTTTAATAATTCCTGTATGTCAGGCTTTATTCCAGGGAGAAAAAATGATCCTGATCCTCTGAAGTTTATACTCTAATAATAATAATGGCTCTTCTTAATATGAATAATGCCAATTAATCATTTAATTACCATCTTTAACATTTTAAAATATACCCATTTTTTAAATGAAAAAAATAAATTCTGAAATGGAGCAAGAAAATATGTAAACTCCCAAGGCAGCAAACTTTGTAAGTAACAGAGGTCTGGTTCAAAAGCAGGTGTTCCACTCCAGACTCTGTGTTTCTGAATGTTAGACTATAGCTCCTTCCAGAACATGCCTTTGCAAACACTACCATCACCTATAGGTTGCTTGAGATCAGAGGCCTGTTCTATCCTATTAAAAGTTTGTCCCTTCTTGTTAACATGGTTCCTGACATATTAGGTTGCTATAGATGCTGCCCAATAAATAAATGGATAAGTGAAGAAACATGTCCATTAATGATCTAAAAGACAAGTAACTTCTACTTAGCTATTGCTTCCTACTGCTCAGAGACAATTAGGTCAAGATGCATACCTTTCCTAGTTCGCTTTCCCCTTTTCTGTCTCCAGGCCTACAAATTTATCTAAACACATTTATTATCAATTATTTGGTTTTAAGATCAAAACCTATTCAAGACCAATTTCTTCATTTATTCCCATGAAATGAGCATTGACCGCTCAGCATCACCTTGCTCTTGTTACCATCTGCTGTTCCTCTCTGTTGGCTCTATTCTCTCCTCAGTTTGTCCCAAATCTAAAACCTGCTTTATGCACCATGAACCTCTGACACTCCTCCTGTCAGCTTTCTAAAGGCCAGTTCATTCTCTCCACCTCCACGTTCTTTCTCGTAATGCGCATTTCCAATCGAACCTCCAGTCGTGATGACATCATATTTTAAACTACTTTCAAATCTAATTAGCATCTGTTAATTCACCCACCCAGTTTATCAAAAATACTCTGGAGAGTTTCAGCCCTTCCCCTCTCTCACTCTGAGGTGAAATAAATCACCATGCACTGGATATGCTCTTTCTCTCTTTTTTATTGAATCCAATTACTTCCTCTATTTTCAATATTTGATTCCTTTTTAAAATTATTTTACTGTTGCTCAAGCACAGTCCTCTGCATTTACCCCTCACCACTCTCCCCCGACCCCAGCCATCCCCACCTCCCTCACCTGATTCCACCCCCTTGCTTTTGTCCATGCGTCCTTTATAGATGTTCCTGAAAACCCTTCCCCCTTTCTCCCCATTATCGCCTCCCACCTCCCCTTTGGTTACTGTCAGATTTGATTCTTTTTGAAGTCACGCTGTTTCTCACTTGGATCACTGCCATAACCTCCTCACTGCTGTCCCTGCATAGTCCACCTTCTCACCAAATGTTGTCACCCCAGCCAGACGGATATTCGTGGGAATGTGACCGAGACACCCCTGCTACTATTCTTGTGAGAGGAATGTGCAGACGGTGTAGTGCCATTGTTAAAAATAATTCAAAATTGCCAAGAAAGACACCATGCTCCATATGGTCCTGTTGCTGGTGCCAGACCTATATAATTCACATCAACTTTCCTTCTGAACCATATTTGTTTAGGCTTTTGAAGGAAGAAAGAGAAAGTTATTGTCATCTTGAGAATATTTCATGAGGTCTTAATACTTTTCCTCCCCCTTTCCTTTAAAGGGAGGGTGGAATCAAACACTACCACTACCTCTTCATTCTTTTTCCCTCTTAATTTGAGAAAACTACTGAATTTTGATGAACCTTCACACTGCTGATGGGTCTGCTGTAATACGGGCATGCAAAAGGAAGAAGAGACATTATTTATCTTTATTTTAAAGTGAAATATCTAAATACAACCATGCAATGTTTACATTTGTATTTCAAATGAGAGACCTCATTATGAGAATGAAGTCAATAAGCCATGTGTTAAGCTTTCTTTATTTAATACAGAGTTGAGAGTTGTTAGAATTGAAGTGACCCTTAACGTATGGATTTGAATAATAACTATTTTCTTCTATTTTTAGAAAATGTCATTCAAATGCTATTGTATTAGATTTCTAAAGCATGAAGCCAATAGGAGCATTATGACTTACTAATTTTAATTCAATCCTTTTCACTTTTGATGAATAATACAACTTCTTGTCTACTCTGATACACATTAAAAATAACCTGAAAAACATTTCTACAGTGGTTTCATTCTTCTACTTTATCAGATTTTTAAAATTTGCATTTCCCCTTCATTTATTTTCCTTTGTTCATTTACCTCTCTAATACTGCTGCATGGAATTTTAAAGTATTGCAAAATTGGAGCCTCAGTCAAAATCTGCATTTTCTTCAGCTAAGGGTTCACATGTACAACTTTCTAAACCAGTATCCTTTTGCTTCAACTGTCACATTTTAAAATAAATTAGAGACTCAGCATCGACTGGCTATTGAAGTTCATGAATTAATTGACTTGAACGTTGTGGCTTTCTTTGATCTGAGCTATTTTCTCAGAAATACTGTGATTTACCTGACATTAAAGGGCAAACTGCACAATGAGTTTCTGGAACTGCATTTAAATAAAACTGCTCCAATGTGCCAACGAATGGCATTAATTGCACTTGAGATATTTACATGGGAGAGTGATGCTAATATAACATTTCTGGTATATATCAAATATAACCAGAAGTATTCAAATGGAAGATACATTTTGTTTTATTCAGCAAATGTAGTTAACAGCTACTATGTGCAAGCCGTTGGGAGGACACCAGGAAAAGTCTATTAAGTATTCTTAAAGGAGATGAAAGCAAATACAGTCTCATTTCAGAGAAATACCTTTCTACTCCTTTCATTACAGTGGGGGAAGTTTTTGATACTCATCTTTTCAATTCAAAATTAAAAGACAAAAATGCAAATAATTAAGAAAAGGATTAATCTGAGTTTAAAATAACTGAATTTTTGCTATTACAGTTTTAGTCAAGGTAAACAGATGTGAAAAATATAATTCTAAAGTGGCCTGTATTATTGAGAGAATTTTGATGCAAATCTGTTTGTAATTGAGGGCACTCACTACACCCCAGTCCAGATTTCCACACCTTCCTTATATAGGCTCTTCCTTGCAATGTTTTTCTCTCCCCAGTGGAATATACAGCAGAGGCATTCACTTTCCATGCCCTTGCACCAAGAGACTAGATGAAGCACTTAAATCCACTTGTTACATTAATTTCTTTGGCATATTTCCCTCCAATATTTTAGTGTTTTACATTTGCTTTCCACGTTATTGTTTTACACTTCAGACTGGGACAATTACCTTCTGAACTGTGTTGCACACCTGTGTCTAGAATCCTTCCTTTTTAATATAAGGGTCTTAGAGGGAGCTCTCTAATTGTGAGACAATGGTATTGATAGATTGAGAAGAAAGTAATTCCAGAGATAATAAATCCAAACTCTCCTGCAATGAGCACCTTAGGCTGACCCAACCATGAGACATAAGGGGCTACTGGTAACATGGCAAAAAAGCACAAATGAATGGAAACTAATGTCAGGGACATGTGACCCTGTAAGACTGCAAAAGTTTTTTATATGGATTGCCGTAGATCAAATCAGAGATTCTCCCTCTGAGAACATGAGCTTGAACATTATGTAAGCTTTCTAATGCTAGAGGCTATATTTTTAACCTTAAAATGAAAACCTGACAGAATATTTTCTGTGTAGAGGAGAGTAGAAATGGTATGTGGAAAAATAAAGACAGACCCTTAAGTTCATTGTTCGAAAAACTGGACACAGTTGTGTATGAAGCCCTTAACTTTTCAATTACAATAAGGCAATAATTGGATTTTTGTTGTTGGTTTAGTTTCTTTTAGTTGGGTTTCTGTCCTTGGTAGAGGAAAGCATCTTTAACCAAAATGAATTATATGGGAGTAGGTAGTTATAGACAGTGAGGTAATTTGAGACACACAAAATGACCTAGAACTTGCAGACAATCTTAATGCTTTTCATTAATACCAACAATACAGACAGGACAGTATTCAGCTTGTCTGAGTTACTGCATCCTAGATCTGGAAGCAGGTGAATTTAAAACCTCAGCCGACGTGCAATAAGAAAGAACTATGGGCATATCCTTCTCCTCTGTTGAGATGCACAGGGTAAGTGAGCCAAGACCTAAAGTGAACATCATCGTGGTTTCCACCATTGAAGGGATTGCTGATTCTTACTCCAATGGGGGTCACCTTCAGAGGGCATGCTTTTCATTACTCATAACAGGGGAACTTGTTCCCCTACACATTTTCTCTTGAATGTCTACGTCCTAGAACACTTTTTCCTCCCATTCACTTAGAAAAATAATCATCGTTCTTCCAGGGCTCATTGCAAGTCCAATCCACACAACTTCATTCTAAATAATATAGTTTATAATGTCATTCTCTCATGACCAAATCTTTCCCTCATAATTATAATGACTGACATACGGTGCCCGTCATGGAACAGATGCTGTGCTCAGCACTTGACATTTAACTCTTTTAAAATTCATTACTGCCTTATAAGGACAAAACTATAATCATCACTACAATGTTTAAAATTAAGGGGAAAAACTATTTAAAGCATAGTAGTTCTGTTTCTCTAGATACATGGTAAGCTCTTCATGGAGAGTCTATGTAAATTATACAATCCTTTTTTAAAATTTCTAACTAACACAATATTGAGCAGTTAAAATACATTAAAATCACATTTTCAACAGTAGAAAGGCTCCTCAAAAATGTAAAAACAGAACTACCATCAGACCTAGCAATTCCACTTCTGAGGATGTGTCTTGAGAAGTCAAAAACATTAATTAAAAAACATATATATATCCCTACGTTCATTGCCGCATGATTTACAATGACCAAGATGAGGAAACAACATACAATGTCCAACAGTAACTGAACAGATAAAGAAGATACAGTACATATATACAATAGAATATTACTTAGGCATAGAAAGAATGAAATGTAGTCATTTGCAACAACAGGGATGAGCCTAGAGGATATTATGCTAAATCAGACTAGTACCATATGGTTTCACTTATACGTGGAATCTAAAAACCAAAATTAATGAACAAACAAAATAGAAACAAACCTACAGATACAAAGAATAAACTGATGGTTGCAGATGGGAGGACGGATGAAAAAGGGAAAGGAGATTAAAAAGTACAAATTTCCAGTTATAAAAGTAGTCATGGGGATGTAAAGTACAGCATAGGGGGTATAACCAATAACATTGTGAAAACTATATATAGTGCCAGATGGATACTAGATTTACCAAGGTGATCACTTTGTAAGGTAGAAAAATGAATAATCACTATGTTGTACACACCAAATTAATATAGTTTGTATGTCAACTAAAACTGAAAAATAAATTAAAAAAATTTTCAGATTATACTTTGATCTAAGAAGAAAAAAGGTGAGTCTGGGGATATTATTCACCAGGTATATTAGTTTTCTACTGCCACCATAACAAACTACCACAAATGTAGCAGCTTAAAACCACACTAATTTATTATGTCACAGTTTCTTCATGCAGAAGCCCAGTCACAACGTGGCTCATCTGAGCACTATGCGTAGAGTGTCAGGAGGCTTTCCTCGAAGTGCTGCAGACCAGTGCTCCTTTCAGCAGGCTTGGGGATGAGTTGCTTCCAGACTCACTCAGGTTGCTGGCCCAATCCAGGTGGCTGTAAAATTGTGGTAACCACTTTCTTGCTGGCTGTCAATGAAGGGCCACTCAATCTCTAGAAGCCTCTCTACTCCTTGCAAATAGGTCTTCACATTGCAGAGCTGACAAGGCAGGTCTTATCTTTTTGACACTTAGAAGGTCTCTGTCTTCTTCTGCTCCATCTCTTCTGTCTCCAGTAATCCAGGCTAATCCCCCTATTTCAAATCACATCTACAAAGTCCCTTTTGCTGTGTTATCTAATATATTCACAGGTTTCATGGGTTAAGACAAGGACATTTTGGTAGGACCGTTCTGTCTATCACACCAGGCAATTTTTGTTTTCTCTAACTCATACATTCCTAAACTATTTTTTGAGTGAGCATTAGTGTGGTTTATCACAGCTATAGTACTAGAGTCCATGGGAGTGAAAGTAACTGTTACTAAAGAATGCACACAGCCCTGGTTGGTGTAGCTCAGTGGATTGAGCATGGGCCTGCGATCCAAAGTGTCGCAGTTCAATTCCCAGTCAGGGTACATGCCTGGGTTGCAGGCCAGGTCCCCAGCAGGGGGTGCGTGAGAGGCAACCACACATTAGTGTTTCTCTCCTTCCCTTCCCCTCTCTCCAAAAATAAATAAACTCTTAAAAGAAAAAAAGAATGCACACAACATCCCTACTATGGGTTCAACTTTTTAAAATATATTTTGGAGAAAAAGATATGCCATTCCAGTTAAAATTTGTTAAAATACTAGGAAAATATTCTCTTTGTAAAAAATAAAGGGGCTAATGGAATTGTAAGAAATTTGTCTAAAGATCTTTCTTTCAAAGTAAAAACTCACTGAATTAACTGTTTAATAAATAATTAACCATCTTAAGTGATTGTAGTGTAGAAAGGAAATATCGACATCATTTATAGCCATTGCTTTCAATGAATTTATAGTCTAATTGTAATGTAAATAGGAATGAACAAAGCCAAGCAAAAGGCCATTAGGGCCTCAGTACAACAAAAAAGATAAAATATTTTTAAATTTTCCTGAGTTTCCTTTTCCTCAATTCAACTGCATTTATCATCTTCCCATCATTTCTTTCCTTTTAATTTCACTACTGGCCACTGCTATGTAACATTAAGAGTGCAGGATCTTACTAGCAGAGGAGTTAGATCACACAGGTCCAACCCCTCAATTTATAGGGCATGACTGACCCTTTTTCCAGCTTTTAAGTTCTTTAAAGAAAAAGTTCAAAAGAACAAAAGATTTGCCCAACCTAGTCAGATTCAAAAGCTATGTGACATATTATTGAATTCTGAAAGGCAGTTTTAAAAGAACATGACCGCACTTCACAATATCTATATCAGAATGCATGAGCCAAGCCTGCAGGCTTGTTTGCTTAGTTATCCACTAGGTTTCTAAATGTCAAAAATTTGGAAAGATGTTACTTAGGGTACCGTGCTTTCTATTTTAATTCTACATATAACACAACCATTTGTATACCTTAAATTGATTTTAATCTTAATGGCTTTTATCTTAATTAAGAAAATTAGGAGAAATTATGAAATTCAGAAATTGATAAAGAAATCTTCCGCATTTTCTGTACATTTTATAAAAATATTTAGCGTCCCTGGAAACTACCCAATAAATTTAACTAAATTGAAATAAAATGAAAAGAAAGAAGAGAAAGAAAGAAAGAAAGAAAGAAAGAAAGAAAGAAAGAAAGAAAGAAAGAAAGAAAGAAAGAAAGGAGAAAAAAGAAAAAGAAAAGAAGGAAAGGAAGAAATATGACCTTCGCATTTTTCCAAGAGTCCACCAATGGATGGATATTATTAATATCAAATGAGAATGACTGGAAAGGAATCAGTCTGTGTCAACCAGTAATGATGTTGAATATTTTCTATGAACAAAGAAAAATCTAACTGGAGAATTCCGATGTTTATTTAAATATGTCACTGAGAACTGCCCTGGCTGGCGTGGCTCAGCAGATTGAGTGTCGGCTTGTGAATGAAAGGGTTGCCGGTTGGATTCCCAGTCAGGGCACAGGCTGCGTTGTGGGCCAGGTCCCTGGTAGGGGTAGCGTGAGAGGAAACCACACATTGATGTTTCTCTCCCTCTCTCCCTCCTTTCCTTTCTCTAAAATAAACAAATAAAATCTTCAAAAATAAATAAATATGCCACTGAGAACAAAAACTAATAAATTAAGCATTACGATGGGTGCATGTGATGATTGCTTTGAATCCAAGTTTTGAGCTGGACAAAACACTTTGCTTAAAGTTGCAGTGTGACTACATAACTGTAATTTCCCACTCTAGAAATATAGTTCAAGGATGCCAATTATGGCACCCCAAATGCTATTTTGGTATTCTTTTTTTATCTACTCTTTTCATATAAATTAACAGCAAGGAAAGAATAGAAATTTTAGAAAATGAGAGTTCAGTTTGCTTTGTTTTTTAAAGTGAGCAAATCCGATTTTTAGTTTAATGGTTTTTATTCACATCAAGGAAGGGCTTGCTGACCCGACAGATGATTCTAGCATAGCAGCCTTTTCACAGCACATGATTTTGAGAAAAAAAGATTCCAGAGTGGAATGAAACCAGTCACGAGGCTGCCCTCCCACTGAACCAGCAAGCTGGTAGCCTCGGGCCAATACAATCCTAGTAAAGGGATTGATTTCAGAGCTTGGTCTAAAGGCCGAGTTAGCATGTGGTAGTTTTATTGTATTTTTTCATTGCTTCAATTTGATTTCTGTACTAAGACCATAGTTTTTTATGTTGTTTCCTTTTTTCTTTTCTTTCTTTCTTTTTTTTTTTTTTTTGCTTGCTGGCTGGCTTGTTTGTTTTATCTTGTTTTTATCTCAGCTGCAACATAGGAAGTTCATTGGGGCATGGTAACAGTCAGGTCATTGCTGTACCTGGTTGTTGTTACAATTGTTTTAGTTTCGTGTGCACGTGTGTGGACACGTGTGTGGTTGAATATGTTGAAACTTAAACTCATCTAATAATTAACTGTCCTGCTTGAAGATTATTTTTCTAAATGAAGATGAAAGACCCCAAAACTCTGTTTTGTCTGTCATCTCAGCCAAAAGGCCACGTTCCTATCTGTTTTTGTTGGCATTATTTATAAACCCCAGTACATTTAAGTCTATTCTTACCATTACTCTCTGGAATTCATATACATTTTTGGACGTTTTTTATTTCTCCATGTTTATGAATCTTTCCTTTTGTAAAGCTCATGAAAGATTCATGTGCACCTAAAAACTCTTTTTTTCTTTCTTATTCATATTCATGTTGTCAATATTAATTTAAAAACTTATATACCCATGAGTCACACAGTGTAAAATAATTTCATATTAAGCCTAATTTCATCTAACAAGAAAATAACTCATGGGTGATGGGAAAGTTATAAGAGTTTTTAGTGATTTCATGAAACTTTGATATTATCAAGTTGAACCTATATATTTTATACATAAGAAAACTGGAGGTCAGAGATTAAGTGGGTTGTGAAAAACCACATAGATAGCATGGGGACTTAGGTTCAGCTATTTGACTCAACTTTTAATGTTATTTCAGATGAAAAAATGGTTAAGATTGAATCTGTAATAGGAAGAGAAAGAAATATTAGTCATAGTCAGAACTGAGAAAATCATAGTTTACAAATTTAAGAAAATGTACAGAAATAGGAAGTTCTTATGTCTTCAGGTAAAAATAAATATAAAATTATTAGGTTCTCATTCTCAAGAACTTGGGGAGAAAATTAAAATATTTTATAAAATGGGGAAAATGGTTAAATATACCAGATTGAAAAAAAAAACACAAAAAGAAAAGGAAGCAACATGGTTTGGAAAGTCAATAAAAACAGGTTTAAAGTTCTATTACAAAGTTTCCATAAAAACTGACTGTTCTCAAGGCTATCCCATGTAGACATGATTTGACATAATTTTCCAGGCTGGGAAAGTGTCTTTAAAGCACTTAAGCAAAACTAGACTATTTCATACACTTGTATGCTTGATGAAATGGGATTCTCATTTGCTTCTCATTAGCACTGACATGAACACATGAAGCTACAAAATGTCTATGATAATAATGATTAGGATTTTAAAAAACAAACAAGAAAAATTTCCATACTAAATAGAAAATGCTGGACAACCTCCTGCCATAAAATTTGAGATATTTTTCATTTTTAAAAAATTATATTAAAATCTCAATCAAGAAACATATGTTTGAGACAAAAATTAGCCCAAAATTCAGATGCAGAGCCCTCTTAAGAAACCAATTAAACAAGTTATATGGAGGTTGGGGTCATACATGATTTCCTGTATGATCTTTAAGAACCTCATCAGAACCCCAAAACTATGAAGCGTGGGGAAGCCATGGAGGACTTACTTCAGGGTTATAGTTCACTTGAGCAGCTGCATAAGAACAGAACTGGAGTACAGCCATACCTCATTCTGAACCAGGAAAACAGCCAGGAGGATGCTTGGATCATTGCGTTACCAAATCGGTAGGTCCATGACAGACAAATAACAAAGATGTTAAAAATCAGACACTCAGCGGCTTCAGTTCTGACTCACTTTCAATCATCTGCAGATTAGGGATATCTGGATTAACAAAGGATAGCCTAGTAAATGTAGACATTGTTTTGGTCTCTGATTAAAATGAAGTATTGGAACAAGGACCCCAAAACCTTGGCATGTATTCCAAATCTTCATGCTGAACTACCTATAGATGGAGAAAATTTACCAACTCTATGTAAAAAAATATTTCAGATAAAAGAGCCACTCTGAAGTCTCAAGATGCAAAAAACTAAAACTAAAACAAAAAAACAAACAGTGAAATAATAGAAAACTTCCATGACTGGAGAAATATTTAAGTCTTGCAATCAATAGTATGCAAGCAATACAAGACAATTATAAAAACAGATTTAAAAAAATCATCCTTTCATACACTTGTTCATTTACAAATACCCTAGATGTTGAAATACGCCAGTGAAAGAAGCAGATCAAACTTCCTACCCCAATGCTGCTTAAATCCTAGTAAAGGCAGCCATGATATATTAGTAAATTATATGTTAGAACATAATAAAAAAGAAAAATAAACATGTAAACATTGATGGAAGGGAAAACGCTGGTTCACATTTTTAAATAATATGGTCAGGGAATAGCTCCTTAAAGATGCAGTGTCTGGGCTAAGACTGACAAAGGTGACGGAGGCTCTGTAATACCCAAGGGAAAAGATTCCATTCAGAAACACAAGCTGTGCTGCACTTCAAAGTACATATAACCCTCTCTTGAGGTTTTTAATGTCAATGAAAGACAAAGAAGGACAATATCATAGATAAACCTAGGGAGGAGAGCAGAATTCCCAACAAAGGAAAATGCCAAACATCAAATTTTCTCCTCTCAAGTAGAAATACCAGAATACTACAGAAAAATATCGACCAGTTCTAGAGGAAAAGTTTTGTGTATAGAATTCTAGTTGAGTCGAGAGCACCATTCATGTTTGGTGATACGTGCATGTCATCTCTGCTCATGCTTGAGTTCAGAAATAATCTTATTTACATGTCTTACTTAAAAATATCATATGTATTGAAGAAAATAGATTAAAAGTTTAATGACATAGTCAAAGAATGAAAAACTGAGGGTTTGCAGGGAAAAGTAAAATCCATGTGGAAGGTTGAAACAGTCTTTCAGTTTTGACTAAATAATTACTATGAATGTAGTTCTGCAAGTCAATGTCAAAATGACTTCAAAGGCAACGTGGTTTATTTCTGTTATCCCTTGGCTCTCTGGAGGCTCTTACTTATGGGTAATGTATGCTTATGTTCCTAATCATCTTTGTTGGACTCTGTTCTTGATGGAAAGAAGCATATATTTTTGACTAATTTAAGGTTTATTTCAGTAACATCGTCCTTCAGAGAGCAGTATCACTAAATTGTATTGGTGCAGCACATGGCTGGCAGTCTTCACTCCCATAAACAAATCTCATGCTTGAGAGTGTTTGGGCCACCCCACTAACTCAGAGTCCAAATGACAAGGAGCTAGGAGGCTAGTCATGCAAGGACTGTTTGAACTTCTCTGTCTTTAAACCCTTACTCTGTAGATAAGCAAACACACACATAGATATGCATACATACATAAATATATTCATCTACATATATGTATCTATTGTCTCTGTAACAAATTGCTATAAATTTAGTGGCTTCAAACAATACAAATGTATTACCTTACAATTCCTTTTTAAACATAAACTTACTGGGGATGACATTCATTAATAACATTATATAGGTTGCAAGTATACAATTCTATAATGCATGAACTATGTATTGCATTGTGTGCCCACCACCCAAAGTTAAATCTTCTTCCGTCACCATATATTTGACCCCCTTTACCCTTTGCTTCCCCCCACCACCTTTCCTCTGGTAACCATCATACTGCTGTCTTTGTCTATGAGTTTTTGTTTTTCTTGTTTGTTCAACTTATAATGTTTGAGGACAGAAATCTAAAATGCATCTTCAGGGATGGGTTCCCCCTCAAAGTTTTAGGAGGGAATCAGTTTCCTTGCACTCTGTAGCTTCTAAAGTTTGCCTGTGTTCCTTGAGTTACAACTCCCTTTTCCATATTCAAAGCCAGCCGCATGGCATCTTTAAACATGACCTGACTCTGCTGTCATTATCACCCACTCCTGCATCCCTTTGTAAGGATCCCTGTGGTTACCATGGGCCCATTCAGAAAGTCCACACATCCAGGATAATTAAGATCCTAAGTTAGTTATATCTGTAAAGTCCTTTTGCCATGTAAGTTAGTATATATTTATAGGTTGTGGGGATTACTACATGGGCATTTGGGGGCCATTACTAAGCCTGATGTGAATGTGTGTGTACGTGTGTATTGTATGTGTATGTTCGTGCGTGGACCAAGGCATCTTGGTTGTAGTGCAAAAATTCATGAAGTTCCTTTGTATTTCTTTGCTATTAAGCAATAGTCTGTTTTACAGATGAAAAATCCAGTAAACATTAATTTCCTATTATTTGGGGAAGAACTACCACTAGAAAATGCATATGAACAAGTATCTATTCTATATAAATGCAAAGTTTTACAAATTTCTGCTTTTGGAGATAATACAGCTGCATACCTTTAAAAGACGTACAAACATCTCTGCAATAAAAATCACTGAGGGTATAGAGAAGAAATTATCTGAAAAGAAGATACAAAAAATTTCAGAACAGATTTTAGGTTTTTCTTAGCATTAAAAAACCCAAATCCCTTCTAGCATGCAGAAAGTGATCCCTGAGCAATTTCAACCTTTCAGGTGCTTTCATCCAATAGAGGTTTGGGTAGATTTTGGCCTACAGGCATTAAAAGTACGAAATTCTATAACACAAAACACCACTTACATGTCTGAGCTCTTCACCACTGCATTCAGGAAGCTGTCTCATTGAGGAGGATTCTAAGATAACTTTAGGCAGGACAAGATACCATTTAAATACACACAGAAGTTGCTGTTTTGAAAAACTTTAAAGAGCAGCTTACTTGAATTACCAATACCAGCAAAGTAAATATTACCTATATAACCATGGAGATGATAGATAAGAGGAAACAAGTTCTAAGACAAACACTGTGGGAACTCAAAGGAGCAGTAGACTAGAGGGAAGACATCTGTTTAGTTCGATACTCACACACACATGGAGGGAATTTTTGGCATCATTAGGATCAAGTGGTGATATTACAGGTCCATTTCCAGAATGACAATTGCCAACGATCATAAGCTCGGACCTGGTAGCTTGAAACCTGACTGCAGGCACGTGCAATGAATTGTGGAGGGGAGATACTACAGCAGCAAAAGCGTGCATTGTGAGGCTGCACTGCAGCATTTTGTACATTATTATGAGCCCGTTATCAGTAGAGATGTGTGTGCAGGGGGTGGAGGAAAACTAAAATTTAAAAAAATGTGCCCTGACCAAATAGTATGTCTGCATTATGGGCACAAATGAGAGGAAGGCAGACGATTAGAAAATAGCAGTTAGAAATAAATAAATGCATACATGTACATTTGTATTTATATATGGGAAGAGAAATATTATATTTCTTTTTTATTTTTTGGAAAACACATGAGAGTAAAAGCCCAAAGGCAGGCAGAATAAATGAGAAAAATGAAATGACGGAAAGAATTAAGTCTCAGGTGGCTTGGCTAAGCAAATTTAAATGCCTGGCTGTGGTCTTAAAAAAATGATTTAGGTTTGTTGTATGTTTGTTTGCTTCCTTTCCTTGGGACTTTGGTCAGTACTTGTTATTTATCTTCTACCATTGAGCAATTTTTGTTTGGTTATTTTTGTTTCTGTTTAAAGGAGTGAATCCTTTTAGGGACACTGTGCAACAATTTACATTCATATGTCCAGTGAGGCACAGATGACGTTTTCCCTAGAGCATATTGGCAGAGATGATAAGCATTTTCCTTTTATTTAGGTCATTTAACAGCTACCCTGTAGAATTAGATAGTTCTTTACATATTTTGTGGCTCTCACAAGAAATGATTTGGGATCAGTCTCTGAAGGAAAGTGACTGTAAATTACATTCTCCTAAGATGCTCCTTATTCATTTTATAGCTTTTGCCCAGAATTTCAGGCACAACCTTTTCTAGTACTGGTAAGCTTGGACATGAGAATAATCCAACCCCCTCTTTGCATGCATGTCATCCTGACACCTGACTCTCCTAAGGGGGCTCCTGATTGCACAAAGCTGCCATGGTATTCCAGTCCCTCCTGAAAGATCGCCTGCAGTGACGTTGCTCCAGTTGACACTGAAACATCACCTACAGAAAATGGTTGCTTTGGCCATAATTTAATTTGAGCTCTGACAACTCCATTTAATCACCTAAATGTCACACTTGTGGTAATAACATTAATCAATATCTTATTCTATTACTTTCATTTATTCAATTATTAATCACCCACCCAGTTTTTTACTTCATTGTTCAGATTGCTAGTTTTGGCATTTATATTCAAAACTGATACAGAGTGATATCATTTCTTATCTTTAATAGCAGAATAATAAAGAATTTTCATTTTCAAGATCACCAAAACTACCACATGAGAAAATTTTGAATGCTTCCTATACTACTTTAGTTTAAGTCATATATGTAATAAAAGAAACTAGTGCACATTTCAATGATCAAAAAATAAGTGCCTGCAAGAGCACTATAGAGGATTATAGAGGAAATTTTAGAGGAAATGCATCAAGGCATAGACGAAGAATAGTACAATGTTAAATGTAACATTTATTTCCATACTGAGGAAACTACATTTACATTTCTTGTCATTACTGTAGGACCCAAAAAAGATCAAGGCAATACCCATGAATTATTGGTCTCACAGACCATTTGTTACTGACTTTCTTTGTTTCCTTCAAAAATAATTTTCAACAGCTCTGAGGTGGACTGCTGAAACAGGTTGTAATACACAAACTTGGACAGTATTCCACGCAGTATTGTCTCTTATGATTGTATTATACATCTTCTAGATGAAAAGCCCTTGACCACATTATTCTAAGGAAGAGAAAAAAAAATTACTGACATATTCATCACTATCTCTCTTTCTGACAGTCCCAATAGATCCTCACACTGCTACTTGATTTTCCATCCTGCCGGCAAGCCAGGCTGGCCACCAGTTCAAATGATAGTTGGGGAGGTTGGGGGACATTGGACAGCTGGTGGGAAGGAGTGAAGCCTAGGTTTAAATAGCAGCTTGAAAATATTTCCCATAGCATGACATATAGTATACCATAGATCAAAACAATGTATTCTAAATATCTTGGCTAACATATTCAAATCTTGTCAACGACAGGCTCCTTCTAACTAGGATTCACTATCACACCTCAGATTATCTGTTCTTCCACAGTCCTGTAGAATTCTGCATATTACCACTTAACATTACAAGTACCATCACTTCATTCCAGGAAACAATTTGCAGGATCTCCTGAATTTGTAGCCTTGGTATTTTAATTTGTGGAGGTGACTGAGTGATGACACCACTGAGAGGCCAATGCCTTTGGGAACATATCTTAGTCATTACTTACATTTCCTGAGGAAAGAGGGCAAGCTATGATCAGCAGAGCCACATAGAGATGCACGGGATTTGGTCAGGATGCAGAAGCAGGAGCAAGGGGGAAACCCAGGCCAAAGCTTTATTGCAGTATCCATGGAAATGAGAGCAGGGCAGACTATATGGCCTGGAATTAGCTAGTCTGAATAATCCTTGCAGGCTTTGAGGTGTGGGGGTGTTCTCCAGCTGCCTGGTATGGTACCCAGCCCTAGAATGACTTAGGGAGTAGACATACTGGTTTGTTGTGTGAGAGACAAGAAGATGGCTGGGGCTACAAACTCAGGATTGGTTGTTTTACCTGTGGAAGGCTTGTTCACAGGCAAGTTGTCATTATCTGTGGAAATTACCTAGCTCAGGGAGGGGTCTGTCAGACCCCAAATGCCAGATCAACAAGAATACAGAAAAATAAATAAATAAAGTTAACATAATTTGTGATGAATAGATGCCAAATAGACAAATACTGAGTGCATGAATCACAGAACATACAACTCAGTAAGTCAGATTGAAAACATTGCTATAAAAAGGCAGCTTTGTGGTTTG
>VMDR010021996.1:0-16485 GCA_007922815.1 Macrotus californicus
CAGATATTTCACTTTTTAACAAAATTTGATGTCAGTCCTCACAATCAATTTTCAACTTGTTCTAGAAAATGATCATCCATTTCTCTGCCCATGTGGCTAAAAATATACTTGCATGATAATACGACTTGTGAATTTCTATTCATTTCTTCCCAAAAGCCCCTCACTGTGCTTTCACTCCACTTCTTTGGGAAGCCCTCCCAACTCTTTCTTTTATTTTTTAATACAGTTGACATGCCATATTACATTAGTTTCAGTTGTACAACATAGTGACTAGACATTTATATAACGTACGAAGTGATCATCCTCATAAGTGTAGTACCCATCTGACACTATGCATAGTTATTACAATATAAATCAGCTATATGGCCTATGTTGTACTTCACAGCCCCCTCTTTTTATAATGAGGAATATATACATATGAATCCTTTTCCTTTTATCACCCATCTCTCCAGTCCCCCTTCCATTTGACAACTATCAAAATGCTCTCTGTATCTACGAGTTTGTTTCTGCTTTGCTTATTCATTTATTTTGTTTTTGTTTTTGTTTTTAGATTCCACGTATAAGTGAAGTCTATGGTATTTGTCTTTCTCTGTCTGACTTACCCCAACTCTTTTTTGACTGTGTCCAGGAGCCCTCTCCACTAAGCTCTCCTCACATTCTGCCCCAGACTCCAACCATTTCAGCACGTTACAGACATCTTTAATCATCTTGTTCTACCTAAATGCAAGTCTCCTGAACATATTGTAATGTTCTTAGGGACAATTGCAGTGATGTTTGCTGGTGGCCTCCAAATTTCCTCAATAGGTTTGGTATAGAATAAGCACAGAATAAATTAGTTTCAACTTTTAACACTATTTCTGTTGAATTTTCCATAAGAAGCATGACAAAAATTGGTAGTTTGAAATATTTTGACAAGTTAGAAGATGTTGACTTATTCTTCTAGGGAGATAGCACAGTTACCAGTTGATATTTCAGGCCCTTTTACTGATTTATAATTTATCTTTTTCTAGAAGAAATTTCAGCAGCTATATCACACCTGTATACGTCTACTTCCACAAACTTCTAAGATTTGTCAAAAATTATAAATCTCCTTCTGTGTTGGTGACAGCATTTTCGCTTTTACCTGTGAATATACAGATCACATTATATTCTCTGAAGCATGAAATAGGGCTTCATTGTTCATTGTTTAGGCTCATCATCTCTAAGAAGAAGGTTATGCCTTTTAGAATCCATCAAATGAAAGTCTTTTATTTATTGTCTCTCATTAAGTCATGTTCTCTTGCCTATACAATTTTTATAACTTTAATTTACCTCAACCATATTAGCACTTTTTCCCTCCGATGAGTTTTGATTTAGCTAACCCAAGGCATACCACTTAAAAAGTCTTGTATTTTAGGCATTTGCTTCAACCATGGCAATTTACAAATTCTCCCTTAGGGCTTGCTAGAAATTCAAGTAATAAGACCAATTTCAGTTAGTTTACAAGATATTTGAAATGCTTAATTAAATCTCACTTATTTCATCAAGAAGATATCATGATTCTGAAAAATGAAAAAAAGTGTCTGCATCATATGGAGGTCTGAGCAGATTTCCAGGCAACCTTCCTCTTGGTGCTTTTGCTTCAGAATTGCCAAACTGACCTTGACCTCCAGACTGAATTCAAGAAGCTGACTGGAGAGTGGGGCAGGTGGAGAAGAGTATGGGGGAATAAATGGTGATGGGCAGAGACTTGGCTTGGGTGTATGACCACACAATACAGTGTACAGATAATGTGCTGTGAAATTGTGCACCTGAAACCTCTATAATTTTAATACCAGTGTCACTCCAATAAAAATACATAAGATAAATCGTGCTAAATGTTTATCAACTCATGATAAGGGGAAAAATGAAGCAGACTGGACAGGCTGTTGGCACTCTGTGATGTAGCGGTATACAATCTGCATCTGTGGCCACAGCCCCCACAGTGTCTGTGTCTGGGGAGGCTGTAAAGGTTTTAGAGCCTAATACTAAAGATGTTCCTCAAGGGTAATTACTCATTGTTGTAGGTTGTAACAATTAATAAAGAAGAAGTAAATCAAGCTATCCCCTGAACTCTAAGCAAAGAAAGTATGGGACTTGCAGCTACCATTTGTAAAATTTGTTGCCTTCCCCAATGAGCTTAGAGAGCAGAGGATTAAAGATAACAGAAAATATATACCACATATAAAGACTGAAAATATTTGCTTTCATATATTTTTCTTTGTTATCTCATTGGTTTATATTTAGACTTATACCCAGAGCTGGGTCCTGTTTGATAGGCTGCTCCCTAGATTCAGAACAGCAGATGCAAAATAGTTTGTGTATGTATGTGTATATGTGAATCTCTGTGTATAAGTGTGTGTGTACTTACTTACATGTGCTGTATCTGGAACAGACCTTGGTGGCTACTATATTGCTCTTCCCTTTTGGCTCAAGCAGGAAAAGCTGCTGCAGAAGCTATGAACAGCTATCACTTTAGACAGGAGCACAGACATGAAACATATCCTTCAGTTCCCTCCATATCTTGGCCCCTTCATCCTTCAGAAACTGTTTCATGTAAATTGCCATAGGATCTGTTATTTCCATCCTCCTGGTGGGTATTAGGAGCTCCTGGGATAAATGAATTTGAAATTTGTTAGCACTGATGCATCTAGAACAGCATTCCAAAATGAGCTTATTGATGACCAATTTTTCTTATAACTTATAAACAAAGAGAACCTAACAAAATTCAGCTATCTTTTCTCAACTGCTTTATCAGACAGAGCAAGCCTAAAAACAAATAAAAATGTAATCTTTGCATGTATTCCTATGCTCATTTCTGAATTAGCGTTACTTGGGAAAATGGGAACAAAACACAAGGAAAGGAAAAGGAAAACGAAGGAATTGACAATAAAAGGGGAAAGGAATCATGGAGGAGAGTTGAATAACATCAGACTGAAAGTGGTCTAATAAGAGTCCAAAACTGTGATAATCCAATGCAAAGATAAAATATATTTGATTTGTAATATTTCTATCTTTCAAATGAATGTGAAGAGAAGGTAAGGTCAAAATTTGAAATATGAAAGTTGCAATGAGGACATAGACTGACTGACTCATTACATCCCAAGATACTAGAACTAGGGAATAAATCTTGAAGTTTCTAAGAAGTATATTTGAGAAAGATAAAAGGATGCTCAAAACTGACTTACTGATATTAAGTAACTATATCCAGTGATTAAAAATTGAAATGAATCATACAGTCAAATTATTTTAAAAAATAAGTAATCATCTATATATAGATCTTTAGATGTTATGATTTGGGTGTTGCCCAAAAGATATGGTGAAGTCATAACCCCTGGCATCTGTGAATGTGACCATATTTAGGAACTGGGTCTTTGCAGATGTGAGTTAAGATGAGGTCATATTAGACTAGGGTGGGCCTATTCCAGTGACTGGTATCCTTATAAGAAGAAGAAATTTGGACAGACACACATGAGGGAAGAGAATGTCATGTGGAGAAACAGAGATGTGCATGTACAGGGGGAGAGGCCACGAAGACACACAGGGAAAAGGCCACGTGATGAAGGAGGTAGAGGTTGGAGTGATGCATCTACAAACCAAAGGATGCCAAAGACTGCCAGCAACCATGAGAGGCTAGAAAGAGGCAGGGAAGAGTTCTCCTCTAGAAGTTTCAGAGAAAGCCGGCCCCTTGGTTTTTGACCTCTAGCCTTTGAACTATGGGAGAATACATGTCTATTATTTCAAGTCATTCAGTTTGTGGTAATTTGTTACAGCAGCTCTAGGAAACCAATACATACAGATTACATTTTAAACAATTAGGCATGGCTATGATCTGAAAATTGAAATGATAAAATGATGATATATATCTATGTTAAAAAACATGGTCCTTTTTTCAAAGACCAAGGGACAGGTCATTGAATTGAATGGTCTGAGCGACTGTATATATTCATGTTTTCGCATCTTGATATATAATGCAAACGGAATAAATGGAGAAAGTGATAGGATCTATAATTTTAAAAAGAAGATAGAGGAAAGAGATGGTTTGAGAAGTAGGGAAGGGGAAAGGAGAGAGATTCAGAACTTGGGAAAGAAGATGCAAATGGGAAACCAGATGTGTGGGAATAAGGTTGACTAAGAAAGCTCAGGAAGGCTGAGGGATAAATAAACAAGACTGAACAGGAGACATGTTTCAACTCATGATACGTAGAACCTGATCTGATTCCTTACACAGTCAAACAGGATGAACTATGATTTTCCTTCATTTCACTACTGTTTATTTTGCTTGTTTTTCTATATTTTTAGATCACTTACTCATCCCTTAGGGGGAGAGATACTATCCCATAATCAAGCCCCAATTCATGCTGACCCGTCCAACAAACCTGAAGGAGATAACCAGGGCAAACTCTTTATTCTGGGAAAGGAGGGCTCTGGTGCAAGGAGAATGACAAAGGAATATAACTTTTTTAATTAGAGAAGTCATTGACTGAAGAGTCTTATCACTTTTTGGAAGCTTCCCCTCTGGGTAAAGCAGATAACTTTGCTTAACCTGAAAGTTAAGAACAATCAAAAACAAGTTACTGGAATTATGACTATAGTTATGTATTCCCTTGTTCCTTTACAGGATTCTAGGAAGGTTTTTAGAAACTCACCCTTTGAACTATTTATTTCAAATAACTATTTCTGGCAACTAATCTCTGGTGGGTAGAAAGAGGAACTGTTCCATGCTAAAAGGCCATTTGTTCCAAAGCATATTTGTGAATATTTTTATTTTTGAGTATTCCTTAGAGGTTAGAAAGTAGACTAGGCAGGGAGATTCTTCTTTGTACAACTTGTCTCGTTTTTAGCAAGAAGGCCACAGGGAAATTTTAGGCCACCATCTATTTCTCTAGACCTCAAAGTATAGGGAACCTATCTGCGTATGGTGTGGCCTGTGGCTCAGCTCTGGTTCTGAATGCAGTCCAGATGCAGGTGGTGTGCAGGGAACATCCATGAATAGGTCTCCCGTGGGGAATCAGGCATGCATTGTCCCTAGGCCACTTCGAAACTTGCTCTTGCAAAAACTCCCTCACCTGGGATGGAAACAGCAGAAGTTTACTGTGACTTGTGCTAGACTTCCCAAGCACAAATGTAAACAGCTCAGCCTTCTCTCCTTTACATTTGCAAATGACCTTTCTCTTTGAAGCAACTGGCAACATTCTTTCCTTTGTTATCTGTAAAAGATATCCACTCAAAACAAACCTGTGCATAGTTAATGAGAACCATCTTGGATGTAATGTACCTAGAATGTCAATAAAAGCCTGTGGAGGCAGGAGTGGGGGCTTTTTTTCTCTCTGAGAGATCAGCCACTTACCCCTTTTTGCTCCACAGGATTCCTTTAGTCCACGTGAATTTGTTCGTCACTTGCGCGAGGATATAGGAGAAGCATTCCACAACACGCGGTCCTGCTGGACAAGACCACGACAACAAAGGGCTTGGGTTTTCTGGGGATTTTTTAGACTTATTTAACCATGCTTTTTAATGCATTTCTTCTTCTTTTTTTCTTTTGTTTGATTGTACATTATACAACTTTTCTTCTTTGAAATTATCAAGCTTTTTCTGTCTCAGGGCCCTCCTGACCTTCCCTAACATGCCCCCATTCTGATGTCCTTCTCACCCTTCCAGCGTCATTCCTGTCATTGTTCTCAAACCAGCTGTAACTCTCATTGTGTGGCAAGCCATTTTAAAATGCCATTTGTTAAGAGAGTAAATACTCTTTTGTGTAATTGTATGTTGGCTATATGTCTTCTGCACAAGCTCGTAAGTCCACAACAGAACTATGGACCTCCTTTTGGGCACTGTGTTCCAATTCAGAATCATTGTAGGCAATCTAGAAGGCTGGGGACAGCATGATCTCATCTTAGAGAGATGCCACATCACCCCTACCACCACCCACAAAAATCTCTAGTTTAGGGGTGCTTTCTAGGGCCTTTACTTCTGTGGGTGCAGGGAGGATGGGTGGCTGCATTACAGTGTAACCTGAAGGTTCTAGACTAGGGCCAGCAAACTTTTTCTGAAAAGGGCCAGAAAGTGAATATTTTTGACTTTGCTGGGCTTTCAGTCTCTGTTGCAACCTGCCTTCGTAGTGTGACAGCAGCCATAGATAAACCCCAAAATGAAGAAGTGGGGCTGTGTTTTAATAAAGCTATTTACAGAAACAGGAGCCAGGACAGATCTGATCTGTAAGCCATAGTTTTCCAAAACCTATTCTAGACAGTAATTTTTTTCCACTAAAGATGTTTTAGAAGCTGACAGACCATAGACAGCTACACCTGTTCTGGTTTATTCGTGTTGGCCAGTGCTGCAACATCTCACAGCTACAAAGAAGATGGATGTTTGTTTGTGAGGTAGGAATGATGCAATGACCCCCTGTCAACTTTATTCACAGAAACTTAACTGTTGGTTTCAGAGAGTCACACAGCTCCAAGATCATTCGACATGTGTTGCTGCACACCAGCCTCGATAAGTTTTCATTAAATCTTGTTTTATGTTACTTTCCCTATTAGGTCCTATGCTACTTATTGATTTCCTAGAAAGATCATCTGTTGTTCCTTATTCCAAGTGGTAGGTAGAATCTACAGGACTGATAGGAAATAATTTTTGACGGGTAAGGGATCAAACAGAGTCATTCAAAATCATTGACTTTCCCTATACATGATAGCCAGGGGGCTACTCTTAAAGAATTGTTTCCATTTCCACTAACCACCTTTGTTTCCTATTCAGTCAGCTGTGTGCATTGTGGATGTTTTGAGCCAAGCTCCAACATCACTCACAGGCTGACTCTTCAGACTAATAGGAACATTGACCATTTGCACCCACAACATGCCCACAATACACGCATTATCCAGGGGAATTAATTGTTAACAATGAATTCAACATTCAGCCTTTAACATTTTTATTCTGCCAGTAAGACCACAGATAAATCTATTCTTCCAAGCAAGCTATTATTAATCTCTGGCTTTCAAAAATGGCAAGCAGCCACTGAATTTAGCTGACAGCACATATTCACTTAAATATCAATAAGGAGAATTACCCAGATTAGTTAAAATGTACTTGTGATCATGTGTAAATCTTTCCAGAGCTATTGAGGGAGGTGTATTAGAATATGTGGAACCAATTAACTTGTTCTAAGTGTTATCTAAAGTTGAGGCATTGAGAAATTTCCCAAATACATTCTGGTAATTATTTCAGCTTCCTTTGGAGAAGAACATAATCTTGCAATAGATGCTATTTAACTTTTCTTGCTAAAGAAATAAATTTCATATAGCAAAGAGAATAACATTGTAATATTATGCAAATAATGGGTACTAGACTTACTGTTTTTAAAGATTTTACTTATTTATTTATTTTTTAGAGAGAGGGGAAGGAAGGAAGACAGAGAAGGAGAGAAACATCAATCTCTTGCTTCTCGTATGTGCCAAGATGGGGGATCAAACCTGCAACCCAGGCATGAGCCCCGACCAGGAATCAAACTGGTGACCCTTCACTTTGCAGGATGACACCCAACCAACTGAGCCACACCAGTCAGGGTGGGTACTGGACTTAGTGGTGTGATCACTTCATAAGGTATATAAATGTCTAATCACTATGTTATATACCTAATACAATACAGTACAATATTGTATGTCAATTGTAACTTTAAAATAAAAAATATAAAAAAGAAATAAATTTCAAAACCCTCCAGTCTTTTGTGTGGCCGGATTCAGAGATGTCCCCCCCCTTTACTCACTTTGTAACCATATTATGATTTTGATTGTCATAGCTTCAATTACATGAAGCAAAGCACAGAAATAGGAAGCAGTGTTCAAAGAGCAAAACTTGAGAACAGACCCTGGAGGAACAAATCCCCTGGCTTGTCCTCCACACTCTAATTTTACCACTCCAGGAAATAATTCCCCAGCTCTGTCCCTTTTTAATCATACCAAGAACATGGTCAGTATCCATCAAATTATTATGCTGATGTAGAAGACTCCATCTTACAATGGAATTTTAAGCCTCTTAAACGAGAAAGGGGATATTAAACCCCCTCTTTTGAGAGGCACACCATCTCAAATTTTGTTGAGTAACTGAATAGCTACAAAGCCTTCTTAGGAATCCCATAAATTTTTAAATTCTTTTGATGGGTAGACGCTTTACAATGTTTCTTGGTTGACTTGCAGAAATGGTCACTGCTTCATGGCTGTGACATCTGATTTACCTCACGCCTGGCCTAGCATCTCCCCTGAGTCTAACCTGCCTTTCACAGCATTATGGGAAAGTCACTGAAGAGTTCATGCTTCAGGGGCAATTTTGAAATTGATTTCATTGCTCTGATGTCTGTGAAGTACACCTGCAGTTTGCCACCAGGAGGCATATTTGGCCATTTCTAAGATGCAACAACTAAAAAACACATCCATAAGTGGTAAGATCTGAGTTATGTTCAATTATTTCTGCCTTTCTGTGCTCCTATTGGACGGAGAGACTGTAAAGTGCTACAGAAGACTCATCTTGTTCATAATAAGGGATTTAATAACAGCAAAAAGGGTAGTGGAATGAGATTCTCTATCTGATGTTTTTCACAGGTTCAAGTTTAATAGCTTGGTATGGCTTTATTAAATATCATTTTACTCCCCTGAGCATCAACCTTCTGCATTTCACTGAGATTCTGTCACTAGTTTACATGAACCCAACTAATGCCTTCTGGGGCTTTCCTCTTTGTTTACATGTGTGCAAACAGCAAAATGCAATACTGTAGAATAAAAATGGATTATATTAAGAAACAAGATAAAAGCTTGTGCTGAATAACATTAGAACATTCAACTCTTATTCAGTTAAAACTTTATTTTTGTTATTGCTTTGAATTTTCCCTTTTTTGTTTGGGAGGGAATAATCAGCTAAGATATTTTGTGCATCAGAGAAGGGCTCAGCTGTGGATGTTGTGCGGCCCCAGCTCTTCCACATGACATCACGGGTCATCACACTTTATGCGGTCTCAGTATGCCTCTGTTTATCTCAACCAACCTTCTCAAAGCTTCCTCCACGCACACCATTTTATCTTGTAACTCCATGAGTGTGGAGGGGCCGATTCCTGAAAATAATGAGCTTCTCTGCTTATTTCCTCCTATTTATTCTTTAACATTCAGATTCAATGTTAATCTCTGCCTCTTCTAACTGAGTTAGGGATTATTTCTTTGTGTATCATTATGGCCTACGTTTTTGCTTTTCATAGCACCTACATTACCACATTTAAACTTTTTCTTGGCTTTCTCTACACCTGACTGACTTCCTTGAGGGAAGAGACTGTGTTGTTTATATTTTCAGATACCCAGTAAGTAGATACATGATAAAAATTTATTATATGGATGGCTTATGGAGTTCACCACAGGCTGCTTAATTGCCAGGAAAGAATTGCCTACAAAAAATTAATCTTTTTCTTGACTATGAAAATCTAGTGGGACATTTTTGTCCTAGAATGATAATAAATATTTCTTATGGCATATATATGGGACCTTAGGCTCTGCCAGAAGAGTGTGTTATTTACACGAGGCTCAGATTGGTCCCAGTGGTTCTCATGTCAGGATCTTATGCAGTAAAGGATTAACTCAGCAAGTCTGGGCTGTTCACACTCTGCACATTCCAAAGAATGGTTTAGTCCTTCCCCTGTTCCTGGGTGGGGGGTGGGTATGGAGGTAACTTTGAAGCCTTTGGAACATCCTCCCTGATAAGAGTGTCTTGGCTCATGTGGGGAGCCTTGGTACACACCAGACAATTTATGCTAACATGGTGATTTATGGTGGGGTCCTTGGGCCACACAGAATCAGCTTGACCTTTGAAGGGGCTGGAGACTAACATCCAGCATACCTTTGTGATGACCCACATCACAGCTCAGGTAAACTCTCCTGGTTGAAAATGATCTGCACATATTGCCACATATCATGGCTGAGAGAAATACATGTTGTACCCATGACATGCTGTGAGAAAACAAAAAAGGAAGCTTGTACCTGGTGTCTCCTGGAAACTACCTTATACGTCTTTTTCCCTTTTGCTATAATAAACTATAACTGTGAGTATAATACTTTTCCTGAGCTCTGTGGGTCACCCTAGCAAATCAAATAATTGAAGCTCAGTGAGGTCTTCTGGACTCTCAAACACATAACCTGAAGGATTAAGAACAACATAGAGACATTTCTGATCATTTCTGGTTACCTTAACTTAAGATGCCTTATTACCTTTGCACAAGTAGGTCAAGGTTTTGAAATTGTATTATATGGCTGCAATTTAACACTCACTTTCCCTAACTTTCTGTGGAATTTTCTGGACCTTTGATGATAACTTATGTGAGTTTGACAATGAACTCCATTTCTGGGTTAAATGGTAAATCTTAATTTACATTAAGTCAAACTAAAATCTGTTGTCTTCTTTGGGACAGACTAGACTCAAACCAAGTTTATTTCTGAGAGTTTATTATATTCCCCATGGCCTTAGAGGTCAAAATATTTTCTGAAATCCACTTTACCTTAGATAACTACCTATTTAGATTTTGTTTTTGGATGGGCTTATAATGTCTAAAGGTACAATTAGCTTGAAGTACTAAGACATGGAAGAGAGAAATTCATAGACTACTAGGGGAAAAGTATTTGTAGACTTTTGAAATTACATTGACTTTAATATGAACAAGGTCATTTCAGGATGTAAAATGTAATTCCCAGGGCAGCCACTAGGAAATAATCCAATTATTAAAAATAAAGAAAACAAGGAAATGAGAATGGTATACTAAAAAATATCTATTTAAAAGAAAACATAGTAATGAAGGAGTAGGGAAATTTGTTTTTAAAAGGCAAATATGTAAAAAGTAAATAGCAACTTGGCTTTCTTCTTGATTAGTAATGATAATTAGAGTGAATGGACTAAACACTGGAATCAAAGGGCAGAGATCAGAAGAATGCATAACAAGCACATTGTCTAACTATACACTGTATTCATGAGGCAAAATTTAGTCCCAAATAAGCAAATAAGTTCAAAGTCAAAGGATAATAAAAGATACACTATTCATAAAGGGCCCAAAAGAGACTAGCTTGACTAGACTAACGAAACACAAAAAGAGAATTGAAAACAAAGATTGTCACTAGAGTCAAAGAATTTTAAGAATGTTAAGTCAAAGAAGCTAGATAAAAGATTAATCCATCTCAAAGATGTAACAAATATAAACTTATATGAAACTAACAAAGGAACTTTAAAACATGTGAAGCTGAAGTGACAGAATTGAAGAGAAATACATTAATTCCATCATAGAGTTGAAGACTTCAACACTCCCCCTTTAAGAATGGGTAGGGCAATGAGGCAGAAGACTAATGTGGAAATAGAGGCCATGATCAACACTATAACCAAACAAAGTCAGCAGATATCTACAGAACACTTGATCCACTAGGAGCAGGGAGCACGTTCTTCTGAATTGCACATGGACCATCGTGCAGAGTTTATCATACATTAGGTCATTAAACAAGCCTCAATAAATTTAAAAATTGTAGAAATCATACAAAGTACTTTTCTCAAGCATAAAGGAATAAAATGAAAGTCAATATCAAGGGAATTTTAATAATCAAACTTAGAAGTTAAAACCACTCCTTTAAATATCTAGTGGTCAAGGAAAAAAGTCACAAGGGAAATTGGAAAATGCTTTCAAATAAATAAAAACAAAACATACCAAAATGTGCAGAATACATCCATAAACAGTGCTTAAATGGAGGTTTATAGCTGTGAACTCCTATTTTGAAAAAGAAGATCTCAAATCAATAAAGATTAAATTTTATGAAAATAAAAGAAGAGCATACTAAATCTAAAGCAAGCATAAGAAGATAATAATAAAGACTTGAGCAAAAATAAATAAAATGAAGACTAGAAAAGCAATGGAGAAAATCAGTTAAGTCGAAAGCTTGAAATCCAGAATCCCTTTCCAGTTTCTGCAGGAAGGGGAACCGCTGGAGGAACAAGGTCCTTCCTGTACAGTTTCAATGCCTTGACTGTTACTCCCGCTGTGTCATTTGCTGAGTGTACCACCATTCCCTTGAATTCCTCGCTTTAATGACTCCATTTATTTATCTATTTATACATAGGGACAACTGACAAATACAATAGATATTTAAAGTACACAACAAGATGATCTGATACACTTATATTGTGAAAGAATCCTCCCTCATTGAGTTAATTAACATATCTATCTCATTGCCCATATTTATTTACCCTCCCTCCCTTTTTTTTGGTGAGAACATTTACATTTTACCTTTTTAGCAAATTTCAGTGACTCCATTTATATGTTATCAGAGTTTATATAATGCACATAGTGACAATTTTATAATAACTCTGAGATCAAGTACTTTGATTTTTGGGAGGAGTAAAGTGGGAAGATAAAAATTTTGCAAAAGTTCCTCTGCAGTGGCAGAGAAAATGATGGGTTTCAAATGTTTCATATATTTCCTTTACTTTTTTGTTTTCTTGTAATAAGATGGTTTCATTGTGGCAGCCAAAGAAATGTGAGTGGAAGTAACTATGCTATTTCCAGGGCCAAAATTTTAAAAGCCCACCCTCCCCTTGAAGCTCTCACTGCCTCTTTCCTGGTGCCCCCAGAAGTTCTTTTTAAGATCTTTGGAACCTGATACTGAGCCACTGCCTGGCAGGTAAATGGCCTGACCCTCATTAGACTTTTCATTAGCAAGAAATAAATCTCTGTTGCACTAACATATTTTTATTATGGCTGGAAACTATTTTACCCAATATGAGAACAAATGTCAGTAAATAAGACAATTTAATCTACAAAAAGTAGAGCCTTACATAGTATACACAGAATTTTGTGAAATGGATTTTTGCATCGACAAGGGAAGAATACCTTTAATAAACATTGCATCACTTGACTTTTGTAAGACTTCAGAATATATATGAGTGTGTGTATATGTGTATACACATAAATATATATGAATGTGTCTTAAATATTGGCCTTACCACATGATTGAGGTCTTCTTTCCTCCAGTTCCCACATGGAGTCCTCTGTTTGTGTCACTGATTAGCAGACCTTTCCCTTATAAACTTGTTGGAAATCCAGTCTTTAGACGATTATTGATTGTCAATCAATAATCCCACAAATATGACAAAGACAAAGAGAAAAAGAAAAAGAGACAAGAACTAACATTCTTTCAGTTCTCCATGTAAAAACCTAAGAGTCATCCTTGACCCCTTTCTGACTCACTTTACATAATCCTCAGAAAGTCCTGCCTATTCTGCCTTCAAATTACAGACAAAATTTAACTACTTCCTATCACCTTTACTGTCACTACCCTGGGCCAAGTGACCCTCATCTTTTACCAGAATTAATAAAAAGCGTTAAAACTGATCTACTTGTTTTTCCACATGTCTTCCTTCTATTTATATCCTCAAAAGAGCAACCAGAGAGATCCTATTAGAAGGTAAGTCAGAACATGTCCTTTCTCTGCTCAGTGTTCCTCAGGCATGTCATTTCCATGACAGTAAAAGCCAAAGTCTTGACAAGGAGCTACAAGACCACACGAGATCTTTCTGACCCTCATTTCCCAATACTTCCACCCTCACTCACTGAAGAAGTCAAGGCTGCCTTAGTGTTCCAGGAAGAAGTCAGGCCTGGTTTTGCCTTAGTGTGTTTGTACTTGTTCTTTCTCCTCCCTAGAATGCTGGTCTGCAAGTACCCACATGGCTCACTCTCTCACTATGGCAGTGCCACTTTATCATGAGATTGTCCTGACTCTTCACACCATCCTATCATTCCTAATACAACCCTTCCTACCTCTTTTCTCTACACTATTTTTCTCCTTCCTTTTTACTACCCGATGTCCTACGTAGTTCACCGATTCGTCTTCTTTGTTCTCAGTTTCTCCTATACAAAGTATTCTCCATGCGGCAAAGATTTTTGTCTGTGTTCATGGAACAGTGCTGGGAGCATAACAGTGTCTAATACACATTGGTGCTCTTGGTGACAGGTGCAGAGTTGGACTGTTCACACATATTTTCTACTTAATTTTCATAATGATCCTATTATGTAGATAACTTTAGTCTCCTTTATTTTTAAGATGAAGACATTAAAATGGAAAGATATTAAAATGTGTGATTCTAGGTCTTTTTTTTTTATTCCAAAGTCATTGTTCTTTATTATTTGTCAGTAACTTTTACTCAGAAAAATAAGTGTTGTGTGATGACAGGTCCTTTGGTCTTTATTTCCTTTTATAAAAATCATTTTTTAAAATTGTTATTCTATTACAGTTGTCCCAATTTTTTCCCCTTTTGCCTTCCTCCACCCATCCCACCCCTACCCCCTGGCGACTGCTGTCTATGGGTCATTCTTACATGTTCTTTAAGTAGGCCCTTCCCCTTCTTTCTACTATTATCCCCCTCCTCTCTCCCCTCTGGCCACTGTCTGTTTTATGTTTCCATTCCCGTGGTTCTATTTTGTTTGTTTTGTTCATTCGATTCCTCTTATAAGTGAGATCATATGGTATTTGTCTTTCACCACCTGACTTATTTCACTTAGCATAATATTCTCCAGTTCCATCCATGCTGTCACACATGGTAGGAGCTCCTTCTTTCTTTCTGCTGCGTAGTATTCCACTGTGTAAGTGTCCTCTATTCAGTCTTGCTTTCACTCTCTGACTTTTCGTGTTAACATTGCAAGATGCCTCACTGCGAAGCCTGGCTTATCCACACTGCTACCATCTCCTCGGAAAGCTCACTAGCTGGAGTAGAGCTGTCAGTCTTTTGTGAACATGGGAGTCTCTCAGTGAAATAAAACGCCAATAACGCGGTGTACCTTGTAAAAGCTGTCATAGGGGAAAAGAGCATGCAGTGATGTTCACATGATGAAGCACAATGTCACCAGATGCATGCAATTTTGAAATTCTCACCTATATTTTTATATATGATACGTGGGTTAACAGCTGAGACAATGATAGAAAAACACAATCATTTTGTTCTGTTCAGCTGTTTGAGATGAAAACAAGGCTCACTGTAAAAGCGAATATTAGTGGTGAGTAGTTTCTGAAATACTGCCTATTAATCTAATCAAAAGAGAACATTCAAAATGAATATAGTCCAGGATAATGTAATATTTAGAATGAGTCAAATGCTTAGACTTTTCAGGTAAAAATTTTATGATACCTGAATACTAAAGGCAGAAAAGTCAAGGGCAGGAAAGATAAAGTTGGAATAAAAAGTGAAACCCAGCGGAATTGTTAAAAGTTGGGTCATTAGGAATGAAGAAAAGTGAGAGTAGAGAGAGCAGTGCAATCATTAAATAGGAAACTTTATGTGAACAAGAGGACTGGAGAACTCATGGTGGAAAGGAGAGAGGTAAGATGAAAGGCGCTTTTAATCCTTAGCTCATTGAATTTAGGTTGGTTACACTTCTTACAATGAACAATAAATAATAACAATACTAAATAATAATGCCATGAAAAGAATATTTGTTGAACAAAGTCATCAAATCGTATATGTAAATATGTATGCTTTGATATATATCACATGTTTGTATATGTCCTTTACACACATACACTTCCCAAACAGTTTATTTCCATGATTCCATATGTCAGAGATGATTTACTGGAGGTGTTTGACCTCTAAAGGTGCTAGGGTAACATTGAACACTGGAAGCTTTTACAGATAAAAGCCGATAAACCCTCACAGTTCATGAGTTGCACTCTGCACACTTATTTCTCATTCATGTAATAGAGATAAGGAGAGGCTCCGAGCCAGCCTTTCTCCTTCAGGCAGAAACCCAAGGATCTACAACACTGGGATCATCTTCCCTGGGTTGGTGAACAAGATGAACACACAAACAGTGGGGGATCATGCCTGGAGAGGTTTTCATGGGCCAAATGCACATTTCTCTTTAGCTCATAGTCTATTAGCTAGATCTCCATAACATGGCTGTCCTCACCTTTGCAGCCATTTGCTCAGGCAGAAGAATATGGCTTTGAGAACAGACAGCAACATTCCCCATCAGAATAACACACGTATGTTGAGCTTCTATTATGGACAAGGTAGTGTTCTAGATACTGGTATGTATACATTTGAATATTGTGTTTTTTAAAGGATCAAAAAAAAAAGAATTGTTTGATTTTTGATAATAATAAACTGTTTTATTTGGATTATAAAAATATATAACAGCATATATTTGGGTTTCTGTCCTATGCCTTATTAACACATACTTTTTAATTTACATTAAATGATAGAAAACTTAGAATTTCAGTTTCAGAATAGTTTGAATTTAGAAAGCTATATGTTATAGATTATTTGGGGCATTAATGGAGCCCTGTAATTGAAATGCTGAAAATGTAAATAATTGGCTTATAAATGAGACAGGTATAACAAATAAATGAGGTCCTGGGGGTCTGTTTTCATCCAGCTACTGAGTTGCAGGAAAAAATGAGGATGTTT
>VMDR010021997.1:0-16444 GCA_007922815.1 Macrotus californicus
GACCCCACCAAAAAGCTATATGAGCTAATAAATAAACTTGACAAAGTAGCAGGATATAAAAGCAACATTTAGAAATCTGTAGTATTTCTATACATCAGGAATAAACTATCAGAAAAGGAAACTAAGACAGCAATCCAATATAGTACAACAACAACAACAACAACAACAACAAAAAGGTACCTAGGAATAAATTTAACTGAGGAGGTAAAAGGTACTTGGAAAACTATAGGATATTAAAGGAAGAAAGTGAGGAAGAAATTGGGTTGACCAAAAAGATTGTATGGTTTTTTCCATAAAATAAAAGACGACATTTTTCATGTTCACCAATAACTTTATTGGTTTGTATATTTTTAGTATATCAGCTGTCTCCTGTGTTGTATAACATTAATTGTTCTCAATTAATGTCTTGATTTGATCACTATCAACTTCAACTGGTCTACCCAACCATGGGGCATTGTCCAGTGAGAAATCTGCAGCATGACACTTCACAAACCACTTTTGACATGTTTGGTCAGTCATGACACCTTCTCCATACACTGCACAAATGTTTTATTGCATTTCAGTTGCATTTTTACCTTTGTTGAAATAATAATGCATAATATACCAATAATGTTGCTTATTTTCTTCCATCTTCAATATTAAAATGGGTACACAAAAGTTCACCAATTTTGTTGTTTTTTAAAAAATGCACACTGATATGACAGCTGTCACAATAAAATCTAACAAAATTGTTTGGAATGAAGTTAAAGACAACTAAGTGCTACTGGAGCCATCTTATGGAAGAAACCAACCAAACTCTTTGGCCAACCCAATGCAAATAAGTGGAAGCATATACCATGCTCATGGATGGAAAAATTACCATTATTAAAATGTTCATACTACCCAAAGCAATCTATAGATTCAATGCAACTCCTATTAAAATACCAATGGCATATTTCACAAATCTAGAACAAATATTCCAAAAAATTATATACAATGAAAAAAGACCCAGAATAGCCTCAACAATCTTGAGAAAGAAGAACAAAGTAAGAGGAATTATAATACCTGATATCAAACTATAGTACAAGGCCATTGTAATCAAAAACAGCCTGTTACTGGCATAAGGACAGGCATATAGATCAATGGAACAGAACAGAGAGCCCAGAAATAAAGACAGTCTCTTCAATAAATGGTATTTGGAAAATTGTACTGGTACATGCAAAAAAAAAAAAAAAAAAGAAAAGAGAAAAAAAGAAACTAGACCACCAACTTACATCATATACAAGAGAAAAAAACTCAAAATGGATAAAACATTTAAAAGTAAGCTGCAAGCCCAGAAAAATCCTAGAAGAAAACATAGGCAGTAAAATCTCAGACTTCTCTTGAAGCAATATTTTTGCCCATATGTCTCCTAGGGCAAGGAAAATAAAGGAAAAAATAAACAAATGGGGCTACATCAAATTAAAAAGCTCATGCACAGCAAAAGAAATCATCTACAAAATGAAAAGGGAACCCAGTGTATGGGAGAACATATTTGTCAATGACACATCGGATAAGGGTTTAATTTAAAAAATATATAAAGAACTTGTACAACTCAACACCAGGAAGACAAACAATTCAATTTAAAAAATGGGTCAAGAATCTCAATAGACACTTCTCCAAAGAGGACATACAGATGGTCAAGAGACCTATGAAAAAATGTTTAGTTATTGCTAATCATGAGAGAGGTGCAAATTAAGACCATAATGAGAGCGCTGGCCAGGTGGCTCAATTGGTTGGAGTGCCCACAAACCAAAAAGTTCAGGGTTTGGTCAGGGCACATACCTAGGCTGTGTGCCTGATGTTGAGAGGGAATTGATCAATGTTTCTCACTCACATCTATGTTTCTCTCGCTGTCTTTCACCCCCTTCCTCTCTTTCTAAAATCAATAAACATATCTTTGGGTGAAGATTAAAAAAAAACCCACAGTGAGATATCACCTCACACCTGCCAGAATGGCTACCATCAATAAATCATCAAACAAGAGCTAGTGAGGATGTAGAGAAAAGGGAACCCTAGTGTACTACTGTTGGTGGGAATGCAGACTGGTACAGCCACTGTGAAAAACAGTATGGAGTTTCCTCAAAAATGTAACTGCCCTTTGATCCAGAGATCCCACTTCTGGGAGTATATATTAAGAATCTGAGGAGGATGGTGGCGATGTATGTGGGAGCTGAACCCACTTGCTCCTGCACCCAACTGGGACACATAGCTGATCTTCCAAAGAACAGAGTGAATAGCCAACAGAATCCCAGCTGGTATGAAGTTTCAAAGCCAATGTGTGCAGAGGATGCTTAAAAATGGGTGGTAAGATTTTGTAGGCTAATGGGACGGTCCCTGGGATTTTTGGAGGAGACCCTCAGGAGCATTGGAAGAGAGTGGGTTCAGTGATAGCGACCTAGTGGCTCCCTCCCCTCCCAGAGCTGAGAAGTTCCAGACCTGCACCAGGAGACACCTGGACAAGTAAAGTTGCTGGGGGGATAAAAAGGCAGTGAGTGACACACAGGCTAGGGTGGTGATCATGGGCTGGGACAATACCAGAGAAATTGGGGAGCCAGGTGACACCTGGAGCTGAGTGGTGACTGGCTGTGACCCAGATAGACTCTGGAGTGGTCAGAGATTTAGACTGTGTGGAAAGCCGGGCACGTGTTAGAAGTGGTAGGTGGCATACACGGGGCCTTTTCTCAAAAAAGGAACTGAGCCTCTGTGCAGAGACCTTGAGAGCATGGGAACATCACACGCTTACCAGCCAGGTCAGTGAAGAGGGAAGACTGTGGGTGTGATTTGCTCCTACTCAGGGCACCTCACAGATTGGTCAAAGGGAGGCAGCAGGGGCTCAGAGAGGCAGTGGTGCCCAGAGAGACTTTTTTCAATAGGGGAACTCAGCTACCATGCCAGGACCTCCTGTGGAGGCAGTGGCAGGGCTAACAAAGGTGGGTGGGGGTAGTGATTTGCTTTCACCTAGTGCACCTCACAGACTGATCAAACGGTTGCAAAACAAGGTGGATTGTCCATGCTGGCCTGGTGCTATGTGCAGGACAGTGCTTGCTGCATAGTGCTCTGAGAGAGTGGGCTAGAAACTGGGCACCTGTGATTACTGTAGCCCAGACTGAGCCCCCTATCCTTGTGGAACCACAGGAAAGGAAAAAAACAGAGCCCAGCCTCCCTCTGCCAACAGGATCCAGAAGACCTGCAAAACTGGCTTGTCAGGTTTGAAATCAGCAGGAGGCTTTTTTTTCTTTCAAGAGTAAGACAATAAGATTTGGAGGTGTGAAAAAACCAAGAGGGATCCAGAAAAAAGTCAGAAGGTGAACGAACACCAACAGCTGAGACAAATTTCACTTTGCTATCCTTCATGTTAGGTTGGAGTTGCCCAAGAAACCAGACAGACACAGAGAGCTAAAGAGCAGGGTTTATTAGTGGGGAATAAGAGAGAAAAGAGGAGCCAACCAAAGGAGGTTGGGACTTCCTCGGTTGTTCTTAGGGCAGGGATTTTAAGCGCAAAAACCCATGAAGGGTAACTGGTTGGGGTGTCAGAGTCTGACTGGCTAGAACTGCTTGCTGGGTGCCATTTCTGCTGACCATTGTTCTTGATGCATCTTGTCAGGCTCAAGTTAAAGCTGTATCCTGTTATGCTGGATAGGCTGACCCCAGACCCCAGTCTTAGCCAAGCATCTGTTTGTCCTGGGTAGGGTCAGCAGGCAGTTTCCCATGGTACAGTTTCCCGCCTGGTGATTTTCCATTCCTCCTAGGCCTGCCTAAGTCTGTCACATAACTTGAATGTTTTTAAAAAAATTTTCTCTTCTTTCCTTTTATTTAGTGTTTTTTGTTTTGTTTGTTTTCATTGTTTGATTTGTTTTTGTATTCTCCCTTTTATGTTGCATTTTAATTTTTCTTTTTTCACTTCACTCATATTCCAAATAACACAATGCTCTTGGTCTTTTACTTTTTATTCTTTATATTTCTTATTTCTGTATATTTCTGTAATATTTCTGTATATATATAGACTGTATATTTCTTATCATACTATTGTTATTCAAATCCCACATAGCACCCTTCCCTGGTCTCAATCCATTTCTCCATCTTCCTGAGCTTCATTACTGTTGTGGTGAACTTTATTTTTTCTCACACTATGCCAAGTTTCTAGCTCTTACTCTCACTGTCGTCCATCTAACCTTGCATAAGTGCTCTTCTTTGTCATGTTAGCTCACATTCCTCTTCTCTTCTAATAACAGTCTTACTTCTTTTTCACCTTTTATAAACAGTGTCTGCTTGGGTTGAATATCATGGTTATTGCTTTACTCCTAATTGTTTTGTTAGAAATGAGTGAGAAATAGAGGTGGGAGGAACCGGATGATCTGATCCATGTACTTTTATTTGACGCTGTGCTTACAGCAGGCTGAGTTGGGATTGACTGCAGCCTTGGGGGGAGGCAAGAATGGGTTTCTTTAAAAGAAAAAGCATGGGGTTTGTGAGGTGATAGGGGAGAGGTTAGTCTCTTGTTCTTCCAGGCGGGTGTCTCAGGGTTCCAGGATGTGAGCTAGGAGAATGGGTTAGGTAAAGGGATGGGTTGTTCCCAGGTATAGGAGGGTCAGTCTGACCACTGGCCATTGTGGCTGGCACCAGATATCTATTGTGGGAGGTGGGAGAGATTTTCGATGGGGCCCCATGCTATCAAGCAAGTCAAGATAACTGAGTCATGGACAATCCAATGGATTGGAAAACTGGCCTGACTGGGTCATGAGCAGTCTGGTGGGCTGGGAAATTGGCCTGACCATTTCAGTTCACCACTTGTTTATACTTTAAATCCCATAGAATACTCCCTACCATCTTATTCCATTTCACGTTTGCCCTGCCCCTGAGGAATTTTATTTCATTGTTTCCTCTTTCCTTTTTTTTTCTTGTCCCCACCCTCCCCAATCTCAACCTGGGCTTTACTCCTTACTCTTACTCAGTTGCTTCCCCCATCCTCTCAAAATCATTTTTCTTTACTGTAGACATTTCATACTCACTTTTCACTTTTCTACAATATTCTTATTCCCGTTCCACCTGTATTAAACTTCATCAGCAGTCATCGCAATTGACCCTGCTGTGGTTTCTCTGCAATTTTGCTCCAGTAGGTCCAGTACCTTTTCAATTTTACTTCAGACCTCATAGTCTACTCTTTCCTCTTCTTATCCCATTGTTCCCGTTGGCCTTTCGTGTTTTACTTATGTGGTAAACTTTGCTCTCTCCCTTTCTTTGCCTTGGTTCTATCCCAACTCTTATCAATTCTCTTCACTCTTACCACTCAATAACATTTTCCCTTCTTTTAGACATCTCATATTCCTTTTGTCATATCTTATAATATCTGCAATCACTCTTTACCTTTATTAATCTTAGTTTAATCGTGGTTGAGACTGCTGATGTGGTAGAGGTGTTGTTGTTTTTTTTGTTGGTTAGGTTTGGTTGTCTGGTAATACTGCTTTGATAACCAATACCTGTACAACAGTATACAAGACAAGGTGGAGTTGTGAATACCAGTACGCCCACTGGAGGGCAAAACACAACAACAAAGGAGCCACCAACAGGTAAAGCCCAAGCACAAGAAGATCACCCACACAAACAGAAGAAAGGGCAACCCTAGAGCATCCAGACAAGATCAAAGAGACCCCACCACTCAGTTCCACAGAATTCCTAACACAGAAGTTCACCCTACAAAGACAGCTGGCAAAGCAGAGCATCTGGAATTGCAGAAACAAACAAAAGAGTCACCTAAAAATGTGGGGAGACAAAGAAAGAACCCACAAATGAAAGGAATGGAATACTCCCCAGTAAAAAAGCTAAATTAAATGGAAGCAAGCAAACTATCAGATATAGAATTAAAAAGATTGGTTATAAAGATGCTCAAGGCACTCACTGATGACTACAAGGAACTAAGTAGGAACTACAACAATGTGAAAAAGAAAATAGAAAGTGTAAATAAAAACAAAAAGAAATAAAGAATACAATATATGAAATAAAAAATACATAAGGAGGAATTACAAGCAGGCTGGAAAGCAGAGGACCAAATCAGTGAACTGGAAGACAAGATAGAAAGAAATACCCAGGTAGAGCAGCTGCATGAAAAAAGACTAAAAAAAAAGTATGAGGACAGCTTAAGGGAACTTCAGGACAACATGAAAAACAACAACATTCAAACCATAGGAATACCAGAACAAGAAAAGGAGCAATGGATAGAAAACCTGTTGGAAAAAAATAATGACAAAAATCTTCTCCAACTTGGGGAGGCAAAAAGCCATGCAAGTTGAGGAAGCACAGAGGGTACTGATTAAGAAAAACCCAAAGAGGCCTATCTTAAGACACATCATAATGAAAATGCCAAATTTGAAAGACAAGCAGAGCCCTGGCTGGTGTGGCTCAGTGGATTGAGCACTGGACTGTGAATCAAAGGGTCGCTGATTTGATGCCCAGTTAGGGCACATGCATGGGTTGTGGGCCAGGTCCCCAGTAGGGAGTGTGCTAGAGGCAAGCACACATTAATGTTTCTCTCCCTCTCTTTCTCCCTCTGTTCCTCTCTGTTTAAAAAGAAAATAAATAAATAAATAAATTTTAAAAAGACAAAGAATCTTAAAGGCAGCAAGGGAGAAACAGATAGTAATATATAAGGGGGCTCCAATAAGGCCAGCAGCTGATTTGTTAATAGAAACACTACTAGCCAGAGGGATTGGCAAGAAATATCCCAAGTAATGAAAAGCGAAGGCCTGCAAAACCAAGACTACTAAACGCATCAAGGCTGCCATTTCAAATTGAAGGTGAAATAGGGACATTCCCAGACAAAAGAAGGTTAAAAGAGTACACCTCCACCAAACCAGCATTGCAAAACATGCTAAAGGGACTACTTTAAGAACATGAATGAAAAGAGCGAGAGAGAGAGAGAGGAACAAAGGTACAAAGGGAAAACATGGCAATGGATAAGTACCTATCATAATACCCTTAAATGTTAATGGATTAAATGTCCCAATCAAAAGACATAGGGTAGCTGAATGGATAAGAAAACATGACCCACACATATGCTGCCTACAAGAGACCCACCTCAGAACAAAAGACCTACACAGACTGAAAGTGAAAGGTGGAGAAAAAATATTCCGAGCAAATGGACAGGAAAAAAAAGCTGGAGTAGCAATATTTTTATCAGACAAAATAGACTTCAAAACAAAGGCCATAAAAAGAGACACAGAAGGTACACAATATAATACTCAGGGGAAGAATCCATCAAAAAGACATAACATTATAAACATATATGCACCCAACACAGGAGTAGCCAAATATATAAGGAAAACCTTGGAGGACTTCAAGAAAGATATAGACAGCAACATACTTATACTAGGGGATTTTATACCTCACTGATAACAATGGATAGATCTCCCAAATAAAATATCAATCATGATATTGTGGCATTGAACTTGCCCTAGGTCAAATGGACTTAATTAATATATACAGAACTTTTCATCCCAAAGAAGGAAAATATACAGTCTTTTCAAATGCACATGGAACATTTTCAAAGATAGATCACATGATAGGACATAAAACAAGCCTCAACAAATTCAAGAAAATTGAAAACATATCAAGCATTTTCTCTGACCACAGGGGCCTGAAACTAGAAACCAACCTAAAGGAAAAAAACTCAAAAACATTCAAATTCATGGAGATTAAATAGCACGTGATTAAACAATGATGGGTTAATAATGAGATCAAGGAAGAAATAAAAAAGTTTCTGGAAACAAATGAAAATGAACACATAACAGTCTAAAATTTATGAGACACAGCGAAGGCAGTCCTGAGAGGAAAGTTTTTAGTGATACAGGCCTACCTAAAAAAGATAGAAAGATTTCAAACAAACAAACACTACATTCACAAGAACCAGAGGAACAACAAAAAACAAAATCCAGAGCGAGTAGAAGGAAGGAAATAACCAAGATCAGAACAGAATTAAATAACACAGAGACTAAAAGAATAATTCAAAGAATAAATAAATCTAGGATTGGGTTCTTTGAAAAGATAAACAAAATTGACAAGCCTTTAACCAGACTTCTCAAGGAAAAAAGAGAGGGAACCCAAAAAATAAAATCAGATATGAAAAAGGAGAGATTACAACTGATACCACAGAGATACAAAGGATTGTAGGAAATTACAAACAACTATATGTGAAGACATTTGAAAATGTGGGTGAAATGGAAAAATTTCTAGAAACATATAATCTTCCAAAACTGAATGAAGAAGAAGAAGAAAGCCTGTACAGACCAGTAACATCTAGTGAAATTGAAGCAGTAAACAAAAAACTTCTGGCACACAAAAGCCCTGGACCAGATGGTTTCATGTGGGGAACTGCCCAGCCTGGTTTCAGAAGCTGTAACCCCCCATGACTGAGGCTGAGTAAAAAGACCTTGAGATCATAAGCCTCTAAGGAGACAAAGCTTATCTTCTCAGCAGGGGTGCCACCTCTGCCCCCTTTACTTCACCCTGCTTGGTCCTGGGTGGATGAATGATTAGCCATTGATGGGTAAGATTCCTCAAGGGATGGACAATCTAAGACAGGCACAGTTACGATGGGGTCATCAGGGAAGGACTTGGGAGCTATAGAAAAAGGGGGTTATGGGCCCTCACCCCTTGGCTTTGACATAGCCTGAGTCCTCATTCTGTCTGTGAGAAGTCTCCTAATCTCTTGACTGCCTTACTTCCCTTGCCTGACTTAAGCCTGAAACAATGCTGGAGGGTGGTACAGCCCTGGGCAGGAATGGGCAGTTCCCCGGGCGATCAGGCCTAAGAAAGAATGCATAAAATCCTGTGAAACCTGCTTTGCTGAGAATGTCCTCAATCTTCTGATAAGGGTCCAAGTGTGAAATGAAATTGTTTCCCAAAGTTTTATGGCCCTTTAGCTATCGTACCCAGACTCAGAATAAGCCCTCATAGTTCTTTGAATGTTATTTATTGTTTGATCATTACTGCCTGACAATGATTGATGACTTTTACCTGTATTCCTGTGCAATTGAACCCAATAAAAGCCCATTGAGGAACAGGTTTCTGGCCCTTCTCATCTGAGAGATTGGCCACCTTTCCTCCCCAAGCAGATCATGTCTTGGTGGACTTATTCTCATCCATGACAGCTGGGGGTAGGGGGTGTGGGAGGGCTCTGCTGGACAAAGTTCCCCCACAGTTTCACAGGAGAATTCTACAAAACTTTTAAGGAAGATCTAACCCCTATTCTTCTCAGATGATTCCAAAAAATCCAAGAAGAAGGAAGACTCCCAAACTCTTGTTACAAAGCCAGCATCATCTGAATTCCAAAACTAGATAAAGACACAACACAGAAAGAAAACTACAGGCCAATATCACTGATGAACATAGATGCTAAAATCACAAAATATTGGCAAACCACATCCAGCAATACATTAAAAAGATCACACACCATGATCAAGTGGGATTCATCCCAGGGATGCAAGGATGGTACCATATTCACAAATCAATGAATGTATTACATCACATTAAAAAAAGGAAAGACAAAATTCACATGATCATATCAATAGCTATGGAAAAAGCATTTGATAAGTTACAACACCAATTTATGACAAAAACATTCAGGAAAATGAGAGTAGAGGGAGCATTCCTCAACAAAATAAAGGCTATATACAAAACCTACAGCCAACATCATACTCAATGGGCAAAAACTAAAAGCTTTCCCACTAAGATCAGGAGCAAGACAAGGATGTCCGCTGTCACCATTTCTATTCAACATAGTATTGAAAGTCCTAGCCACAGACATCAGACAAAATAAATAAATAAAAAGCATCCAAATTGGAAAGGAGGAAGCAAAACAGTCATTGTTTGCAGATGACATGATAATGTACATAGAAAACACTACAGATTCTACTAAAAAACTACTCTACCTAATAAGAGAATTTGGCAAAACAGTGGGATACAAAGATAATATTCAGAAATCAAAAAATACACTGTTGGTGTATTTTTGTACACCAACAGTGAAATATAAGAAACAGAAATCAGGAAAAAATTCCCATTTGCTATAGCAACAAGAAAAATAAAATAGCTAGGAATAAACCTAACCAAGGTGATAAAAGACCTGTACTCAGAAAACTACACAATACTGAAGAAAGAAATTAAGGAAGACACAAACAAATGGAAGCACATACCATGCTCATGGATTGGAAGAATTAACATCATCAAAATGTCCATACTACCCAAAGCAATTTATAGATTCAACACAATCTCTATTAAAGTATCAATGACATATTTCATAGATATAGAAGAAACAAAAATTAATGTGGAACCATAAGTGACCCCAAATAGCCACAGCAATTTTGAGAAGGAAGAACAAAGTAGGAGGGATCACAATACCTGATATCAAACTGTATTACAAGGCCACCGTAATCAAAACAGTCTGGTACTGGCATAAGAACAGACATACAGATCAATGGAACAGAATAACGAGCCCAGAAATAAACCCAAGTTTATGTGGTCAATTAATATTTGACAAAGCAGATGGAAGCATAAAATGGAGTAAAAATAGCCTCTTCAACAAATGGTGTTGGGAGATCTGGATAGCTACATGCAAAAAAATGAAACTTGATCACCAAGTTACACCATATTCAAAAATAAACTTAAGGTGGATAAAAGACTTAAATATAAGTCATGACATAGGCAGGAAAATCTCAGATATTCCATGTCACAATATTTTCACCGATATGTCCCCTAGAGCAAGAGAAATAAAGGAAAGAATAAACAAGTTGAATTTCATCAAATTAAAAAGCTTCTGCACGGCTAAAGAAAACAACATTAAAATGAAAAGAAAGCCAACTGTATGAGAAAACATTTGCCAATGATACCTCGGACAAGGGGTTGATCTCTAAAATATATAAAGAACTCACATGATTCCACTCCGGGAAGACAAACAACCCAATTAAAAAATGGGCCAAGGACTTGAACAGACACTTCACCAAGGAAGACATACAAAGGGCCCAGAGACACGAAAAGATGCTCAGCATCACTAGCTATCAGAGCTGTAAACTCAAACCACAATGAGATACCACTTCACACCAGTGAGAATGGCCATTATAAACAAATAAACAAACAACAAGTGTTGGAGAGGATGTGGAGAAAAGGGAACCCTAGTGTACTGTTCGTGACAATGCAGACTGGTGCAGTCACTGCAGAAAACAGTGTGGAATTTCCTCAGAAAACTAAAAATGGTACTGCCTTTTGACCCAGCAATACCAAGGTGGGATTATACCCTAAGGGTCCTGAAACACCAATTCAAAAGAACCTATGCACCCCAATTTTCATAGCAGTACAATTTACAATAGACAAGTACTGGAAGCAACCTAAGTGCCCATCAGTAAATGATGTGGTACAAAAAACTGTGGTACATTTACATAATGGTATTCTACGCAGCAGAAAGAAAGAAGGGGCTCCTACCCTCTGTGACGCATGGATGGAACTGGAGAGCATTATGCTAAGTGATTTAGGTAGGTGGTGAAAGAGAAATACCATATAATCTCACCTTTAACTGGAGCCTAATCAACAAAACAAACAAGCAAGCAAAATGCAACCAGAAACATTTATGTTTCTCTAAATATGAAGAACAAACTGACAGGTACCAGAGAGAAGGGGGAAGAGGAATAATAGGGGAAGGACCATCAAGGAATATGTATAAAGGACACATGGACAAAGCCAAGGGGGTGTAGTTTTGAGGGTGGAAGACAAGGATGGGTGGGGCAGGAGGCATGGTGGGGTGAAAAATGGAATTATCTGTACTTGAACGACAATAAAATAAATAAATTTTAAAAAGTCCTTTATTTTGAGTTCATACTTTGAGTGCATGAGCATCCTTCTTACTGCACTAATTTCAAACTCACACCCCAAAACACCTGAAACCCCTTGGTAACCATCTTAAGGGATGGACTGTAACTTTCCCCTTCCTCCCTCTCTCCTCACTGCCTCTTCCTCTTCCTTTTGCCTATCCCTTTCCATCCCATCTCTCCCCTTCTTGGTTTGTTTTGCCTAGACCCCACTGAGAAACCCACTAAATTCTGACCACAAGTCCTCACTTTCACTGTTTCCCACCTTACAATGGACTACCCCTACTTGTCTTCCTGTGTGACACACTGTGACACCCTCTCTGGGACCTGTGAATATAATACACTTCTTTTCATCAAAGAGAGATGAGAGAACAGATTAATGCAAATAGAAAATGGCATATGCCTTTTCTACGGTGCTGATGTGCTCAAGTCTATAACCATGAGGAACAAAGCTATAGTTGAAGAAAGTTGGGTTTATTCACTTATTCCAACAAAGGTAACAGCTTACACCACAGGGAACCTTGGGACAATTATACCATTTGAAATCTTTATTTTTATCTAGAAAGTGGGAGAAACAGAACAGGGATAAATATGAAATTGGTAGATAAGTAACTGTCACAGTAGTTGGGAAAGGGGATGTTTGATCATTTTTGTGATTTGAACTGTGTTCTGTATGTGCTCAGACATGATCATGAAGTAGTTTTATTTCTTTGCTTCATCATGATCATAGAGTGAGTTCATCTGATATTGGTGTTCTATGAAATTTTATAATTTTAAGAGGAGAACATCATGGCCTAGGTGTTTGAGTCAGGTCAGCTCTAAGCTGACAACGGTGAAGAACTATTTTTTCTTTTGCAAAAGCAACTCTAGAAAATAGAATATAATGGAGCAACACCTTTAAAAATCTGAGGAAAAGCCCTGGCTGGTGTAGCTTAATTGATTGAGTGCGGGCCTGTGAACCAAAAGGTGGCTGGTTGGATTCCCAGTCAGGGCATGTGCCTGGGTTGCTGGCCAGGTCCACAGTAGGGTACATGTGAGAAGCAACCATGCATTGATGTTTCTCTCCCTCTCTTTATCCCTCCCTTCCCCTCTCTAAATATAAATAAATAAAATCTTAAAAAAAATAAAATTGGAAAAAAAATCTGAGGAAAAATTATTTCAATCTATTGTTCCCTATCTAGTGAAATAATTAAATACATAGCTAAAATAGACATTCTATTTTTATTTTTTATTTTTATATTTTACAATGGTTCCAATTATTTCCCCCTTTGACCCCTCTACCCAGCCCAGCTGCCACTTCCATAGTCAATACCCACCCTATTGTCCATGTCCATGGGACCTTCATATATGTTCCTTGACTAATCCTTCACCTTCTTTCAACAGTCCCCTCTTACTGCTGTCATTCTATTCTGTGATTCCATGACTCTGGATTTTGTTCATTCATTTATTTTATTCATTGGATTCTTCTTATAAGTGAGATCACATTGTATTTGTCTTTCTCCGACTGGCTTAGACATTTTTATTTATTTTTAATTAGTATTTTTGAGTTTTTTAAAGTACATTTTATTGATTATGCTATTACAGTTGTCCCATTTCTTTTCTCCTCTTTCTCCCCCTCTGCCCTGCAGCCCCTCTATGGACCAGCATTAACCACCTTAGTTCATCTCCATGGGTCCTACATATAAGTTCTTTGGCTTCTCTTTTTCCTATACTATTCTTAACATGCTCCTGTCTATTTTGTACCTACCAATTATGCTTCTTATTCCCTGTACCTTTTCCCTCATTCTCCCCACCCCTCCCTGCTGATAACCTTCAATGTGATCTCCATTTCTGTGATTCTGTTCCTGTTCTAGTTATTTGATTAGTTTTAGTTTTAGTTTTTTAGGTTTAGTTGTTGATAGTTGTGAGTTTGTTGTCGTTTTACTGTTCATGTTTTTTATCTTCTTTTTTTTAGATAAGTCCTGTTAACATTTCATATAATAAGGGCTGGGTGATGATGAACTCTTTTAACTTGACCTTATCTGGGAAGCGCTTTATCTGCCCTTCCATTCTAAATGATAGCTTTGCTGGATAGAGTAATCTTGGAGGTAGGTCCTTGCCTAACATGACTTTGAATACTTCTTCCCAGCTCCTTCTTGCCTGCAAGGTTTCTTTTGAGAAATCAGCTGACAGTCTTATGGGCACTGCTTTGTAGGTAACTGTCTCCTTTTCTCTTGCTGCTTTTAAGATTCAGTCCTTATTTCTAATCTGGGGTAATTTAAATATGATGTTTCTCAGTGTTTTCCTCCTTGTGTTCATTTTGTTTGTGACTCTTCAAGCTTCCTGGACTTCCTGGAAGTCTATTTCCTTTGCCAAATTGGGGAAGTTTTCCTTAATTATTTTTTCAAATACGTTTTCAATTTCTTGTTCTTCCCCTTTTCCTTCTGGCACCCCTATGATTTGGATGTTGGAAAATTTAAAGTTGTCCCAGAGGTTCCTAAGCCTCTCCTCATATTTTCGAATTCTTGTTTCTTCATTGTATCCTGATTGAATATTTATTTTTTCCTTCTCTTCCAAATCGTTGATTTGAGTCCTGGTTTCCTTCCCTTCACTGTTGGTTCCATATATATTTTGCTTTATTTCATTTTGCATACCCTTCATTTCTCCCTTTATTTATTTTTTATTTTTTTAAGATTTTATTTACTTATTTTTAGAGAGGGAGAAAAGAGGAGAGAAACATCAATGTGTGGCTGCCTCTCATGCACTCCCCACTGGGGACCTTGGTTGCGACCCAGGCATGTGCCCTAGGCTGGGAATCGAACTAGTGACTCTGGTTCAGAGGCCAGCACTCAATCTACTGAGCCACATCAGCCAGGGCTCTTCCTTTATTTTGCATCTATACTCAATCATTTCTGTAAGCATTCTGATAACCCGGGTTTTGAAGTCTGCATCTGATAGGTTAGCCACCTCCTTGTCGCTTAGTTCTTTTTCTGGAGTTTTGATCTGTTTTTTCATCTGAGCCATATTTCTTTGTCTTGGCTCACTTGTTATGTAATAAGGGGTGGAGCCTAGGTATTCACTAGGGCAGGGCAACACCATTTGCTTTGTTGTGGTGCTGTATGTGAGGGAGGGGTCATAGAGGGACCAATGCCACTTGATTGGCTCTTGTTCTACTTTCAGTCACTTCCCCCACTACCCACAAGCAAATTGGGCCCTTCTGGTGCTGATTCTCAGGTGGGTGCATTTGTGTACTTTCTTGGACCCTGTGGGTGTCTCCAACAAACTTTCCTGTGAGACTGGCAGTTTCTCCCACTGCTGCAACCCTCACAGATTTTTACAACCAGAGGTTTTGAGGTTTTATTTCCCTGCACTGGAACCCTGGGTTGCATGGTCTGTCTCGATCCCCATTTGTTTCTCCCTGCTTATCCGTACACAGATATGGGACTGCCTGGTCCACCATTTGCCACCTTGCCTGCCTGGACTGCCACCTTGCCATCTGTCCTGTTTGCCCCGGCTACCCGTCTCTGCCCCTCTACTAGTCTGTATGAATTTCTCTTCCTTAACTCCTTGGTTGTTGTACTTCCATACAGTTTGATTTTCTGGCAATTCTGGTTATTTTTTGTTTTTAAATTGGTTGTTGTCTCTCCTCTGGTTGTTTGAGGAAGCAAAGCATATCTACCTTTGCCTCCATCTTGACCAGAAGCCTAATTTATTTTTAATTATATTTTATGAATATTCTATTATAGTTGTCCCAGTTTTCTCCCTTTGACCACCTGCACTCAGCACACCCTACTCCTTCAGTCAGTCCTCACAACCTTGCTCATATCCATGGTTCATGCATATAATTTCTTTGGTACTCCTTTTCTATACTGTACTTTATATCCCCATAGCTATTCTGTAACTACCTGTTTGTATTTCTTAATCCTCTCACCTCTTCACTGATTCCCCTATACCCCCTCCCATCTAGAAACCATCAAAACGTTCTCTGCATCCATGATTCTGTCTCTGTTCTTGTTTGCTTAAGTTTTTATTTTAGAGTCAATAGTTGACAGGCATGTATTTATTGCCATTTTATTGTTCATAATTTTGATCTTTTTTTCTTAAATAAATCACTTTTATGTTTCATATAATAATGTTTTGGTGATGATGAACTCCTAATTTTTTTCTTGTCTGGGAAGCTCTTTATCTGCCTTTCCATTTTAAATGACAGTTTTTCTGGGTAGAGCAATCCTGGCTGTAGGTCCTTGCATTTCATGACTTTGAATATGTCTTGCCAACCTCTTCTAGCCTGCAAAGTTTCTTTTGATAAATCAGCTGACAGTTTTATAGGAACTGCCCTGTAGGTAACTAACTGCTTTTCTCTTGCTCCTTTTAAGATTCTCTCTCTGAAAAAGCCTTTGAGGGGGCCGGCCAAGATGGAGGCATAGGTAGACACACTGTGCCTCCTCGTACAACCAAAAGAAGGACAACAACAAATTTTAAAACAAAAAACAACCAGAACTGACAGAAAATCGAACTGTATGGAAGTCCGACAACCAAGGAACTAAAGGAGAAACTTTCATCCATACAGGTAGGAGGGGCGAGACGGGCCGGAG
>VMDR010021998.1:0-16496 GCA_007922815.1 Macrotus californicus
GAAGCATAAATGGTAGGTAGAAGATAGACAGGGGGAGGTTAAGAATAGTATAGGAAGTGTAGAAGCCAAAGAACTCATATATATGACCCATGGACATGAACTAAAGAGGGGGAGTGTGGGGGTAAGGGGTGTGCAGGGAGGGGGGTGGGGGGAGGAGATGGGACAACTGTAATAGTATAATCAATAAAATATATTAAAATAAATAAATAAATAAAATTCCCATTTTATATACCACACCTGTCCCTGCCCTGATCAATCAATCCTACCACTTTTTCTAAAAACAGAATAGTTTGATGTGCATTCTTTTAGATTTTTCCTGTACATTTCATATTTACATATATATGTCTGTATGTGCATATGCATGTATTCATGCTGATAGATGGGATCATATCCATGCTGTTCTTGCTTTTTTTCACTTAATAAAAATACATCTCATTCCTAAATCTGGTCATGATATTTTATAGTATGCATGTACCATAATGTAACCATTTCCTTATTATTGGATATTTCCCTCATTTGTAGTTTTAAAAACATGCTTTTTGGCCATTTGTATTTATTTTTGTTTTTTTCTCTATGATTTGTACATCATCTATTTTTCTTTTTCTATTGAGTTAACTTTTTCTTACTGATTCATATGAGTTCTTTAAATATTGTGGACAATAATCCTTGACTATAACTTTTCTTTGTAATTTTCCCCATCCATTTTCTTTTTAATATGGTACTTATGGTGTCAGTTACCATATGAAAGTTCTAAATTTTTGTGAAGTAAGTGATATATAAACTTTTCTTCATGTGCCTGGATTTTGAGTCTTGGCTAACAAATCATTCATTTGAGCGTTATCAAGATAATTTTACATGTTTTCCTGGTGCTAACAACTCTGCAAATGGGGATTCTTAGTGATTTTCAGATTCATCACTCATTCAATGTTTAAGTGGTTACTACATGTCAGATATTTTGATAAGCATTAGAGATTCAGTGGATTAATAGTCATAGTCCCTGCCCTCGTGGAGCTGCTATTCTGAAGTGGGAGATGGGTCACAGACAGTTACAAGTTGAAGTGGGCTGAGCTAGACAGTAATCAAGGGAGACGTACTTTGACTTGGGTTATCTAGAAAATGCTCCTAAAGAAGGTGACATATAAGATGAGACCTAAAAGAAAGTGATGGAAGTGGTCCCTGCTTTTTCTCATGAGCTTCTTGGCAGCAAAATCATGGCACTTTGAAAGAGCAGGGGTGAGACCATGTGTCACTGCTGCACATCTAAGAGAGAGAAATGGACTGGGATCAGCGGCTCAGTGGAGAGTTCTGCTTTGCACACTTTGAACGGGAGGTGCCTGCTGGGCCACAGCAGAACAGCCATCCAGGAGCCAATGAAAACCCATGAGAAAGACCTGAGCTGGAGAAGGTTTTACCAAGTCACTTTATAATGTGTTGCTTAACAAGTATCTTTGGAAACTTGCCTGAGTGTTTTGTAAGATAAATCTGAAAAGCGGTTTTCTGAATTCAAGTTTGTGAGGGCCCTGAATCTTCAATGTAAGGTGAAATTACAGGTGTACAGGTTAGACTTCTCTGTGTTCCCAAGACAGGTCAAACTTAACCCACTCCATTCAACATACCCACACACAAAAAAGTGTTAAGTCCCTTGGGGAAAACTGAATCAACAATCTTGTGTTTATGTTTTCAACTAATCAAATGCCCCACAATTTTTTTTTCATTAATAGTGGCAGTAATAATAATTACCGCTTTGCATTTGTAATCTCACTTATTTTCACAATACCGCAATGACATGGGAACTACTAAATATTCATCAAAATATTTAATGAATCATCTAGTGGATTTCTTGATCTTCCTCACTTTCCTAGAGCCTGGAAGAATAACAACACGTCTACCCCTGCCCTTGTCTGATTGCCTCTGCAGGCCTCTCTTCTCAGGGTATTAGAATTTTAGGACTCAATTATAAGGCTACATTACAAGGATAAGCATTTGTTTATTGAGCTTTTACTAGGGTCAGGTTCTGTGCCAAGCATTTTATATTCCTGATCCAAACTATAAACTAAATTGCAAGCATCCATTTAATGATGAAGAAACATGACCGGAGAGGTTCAGAACTGCTTTAGAACACATGGATCTGACCTGCCATGTGTTCTTGCATAGTGCTCAGGTTAGTGAATCTGGTGATTTCAGACCTCTGGGTAAGGGGCGTCCATCAGGGAAGGTGACTGGCTTGCTGAGCTCTCTGTCAACACCTGGTACAGGCAGATAGAGTCACAATGCCTCTTTGATGCAGATGGTGCTGTAGGGCGTCTGATCCAGTTGATCCCTGAAAGGATGCAGCCCAACCTGAGTACAGGGCCCAGGCAGACCCAGGCTTCTAGTCTAGCTGAGTGGGTGGGGGTCTCACATCTCTTGAGTGCTCACCAGGTGATAGAGGCACCATCCCCCATGAGGCTCTGGACCTCCTCTTGATACATCTGCTGATGGGCCAGCTAGCAGACCCAGTGGCTCCATTGGCGATCATGGGTCAGCCTGTAAATGTTGTTCTAATGGAAGATATATTTGGCCCTGGAACAAAACAGATTGTTCAGGTTCCCAATGGCCTGAATGTAAGACTGGAAGTTCCTGAAGAGAGAAGGTGCAGAAGAGACTGAAGGATTGGGAGACCTCCATTGTGGAGGTGGAGTGGGGCTCTAGGTGGGAGTCTCCACAAACAGTGGAGGTGAAATTGGAGGGCCACCTAGTGCAGAACTCATTTGGCCTATAATTGCTCAGACAAAAAGAAGAGACAGGAATTGGATTACAATTAAACTTTTATTTATATCAGAGGCTGACATCTGAGAGAGTGGTGGGTAAAAACCCTACCATCCAAATTACCTTGAGCTTTCAAAAGGAAGTTTATAGAGGGGAAATGTGGGAATTAGGGAAGGGGAAATTTCCAGGAAGAGTGAGGACTTAACCTTTCCTTTGGAAGTAAGTGGAGGAGGAGCTGAAAAGGGAGTGCTGCAGCTTCACGTCAAGCTTGCTCCCTTTGTTCAGGTGTTATCTCTCCCTTTGCATTAGCATCCCTGTCTTTCCTGCACACCTGTGGTTTATGGACAGTGCCAGCCAGTGTATCTCACCAATGCAAGGAGAAGCCAAGGAGAATGCAAGGAGATTGAGGAAGTTGCCAGACCAGGGTGATTTAAGCTCATTATTCTCTGGTTAGGGAGAAGTGTAAGACATTTGCTCTAATGTGTCCTTGGTTAGAAGAGATAAGATCTTGGATTCATCAACTGGCTATAAGTGGCTCAGAGTATTTGGCCTAGGATAATTTTCTAGTCTAAGTTTCCCCATACTACTTGCGCAGCAATTTTCCTAACTTCTTACTATCCTGTCTGATGGACAGGAGGCACTGAAGGATTCATTGCTTCTGTCTTACAGTCCTTGAGACCCTCAGTCCTTTAAAAGTGATATGAGCAATCAGGGATCTGTGACTGAGTCAAGCTTTGGTCTGGACTGGAATTTGTCCATGGTCAGCAGCTCTTGTCAGACTCTTGCTTTTTGAGCTGGTGAGCATCCCAGCTGCCTGAACTGCCTCTCCACTGAGTCCATATCAGTTGATAGAAACAAAAACCCTGCAGCTGAAGGACTATCACTGACCTGTCTGTCTGGATGCAGCCCTGGTGGCTGAAGGCACACTTCATGATGGTGTCCAAGTTCATCAAGGAGACGTGTTCAAAGATCTCCAGATGGGAGTCCTGGCTGATGAGTTCCTCCCATTTGGCCTGTGGTGGGAGAGGAACGTTGACCAACTCTACTGCCCCAGAGGACCTCTTCTAACAAAGCTAAGCTGTGTCTTTATCTCTCTGGACACTTGTTTGGAATCCCCCACTTTCCAGAACAGAGGCATTATAGCATACTGAGACTGCAAAGCAAATGTTTGTACAATGAGGACTATATTCTCAGAACCTTTGATTATATAATTAAACAGGTTCTCTCATAATGGCCTGACATATTTTTGAACTTTGGGAATAAGTTTTGGTGGTAACTATTTTTAGGCAGACCAGGAAACATTGTTTCTCACTGGACAAAGGGGGAATCTTCTTCGTCCTGGGGTTGAGCTAGACCTGAGGGACAGGCGCACTCTAACTCTAGGTAGCAAATGTGTGAAGATAAGAGAAAAGCCAAGTGACCAATACTAGGACTCCTAAGGAAGGGACATCAGGGACTTTAATTCTTTTCATTCATGAAATGTTGGCTGAGCGTTGCTGGTAAGATCACAGACCAGATGAGAGGGCCCGACTCTGTGAGTGCAGATCTCATCTCCATTTCCTTCCATGGAGTGTCTCCATTTCATGCCGAAGTCCTGATCCCCAGACCAGAGCAATTTGAGTGATATTCTGGGATGTCCAATAGCCACTGAAGCTGTCATTGCCCATGACAGCTAGTGGCAGTTTGTCCTGTTATCTAGGGGAATGACCATTGCTCTTGACTTGGAGATGGGAGGAGAGCAGAACTTGTTTCTACCATGGCCCTGCTTTCCCTTGACAATAACCAATGGCGTATGGATTCAAGCTGCTGACAGGATACCTCTTCTCATATCTACTTTTGGGAAGCTATAAACTAAATACTACAAGACAGAAGGTTGTACTTAATGAAATGGTTTATTGAGCCGTATGGTAGCCAGGAAAAGAACCAGGTCCTGGAGCATGAGTCTAAACCAGCAGCGGCATCTTTGGGTACATAAGGCAACATGTTAGTCGTTAGACTTGACAGGCTATTTTTACACATCAAGTAGGGGGAAGAAAGATGTGAGTTGTTTTGAAAGGATTTACATTGGCTACAGATAACGTGGGTGGGAGAAGGTGAAGAGAGCTAGTTCTGCTATAGGTGCAGAGTTCATAAGGAAGAAATGTTTCTTCCTCTACATGGTACGGACAACAGTCTGGAAAGTTCATGAGTAAGCAAGCAAGAAGCATAGGTTCCCAGAGGTCAGTGGCATCTAGCCATTCTCTTTAGGTAATCGAAGAAGTAGGCACTTGGATTTTAATTCAAAGTTTCAACATACACTGAGGAACATAGGTATTCTTATCTGGTTTTGCTCTGTAGTTGTTAACAGAGTAATATCTCTTGTCTTATCCTCTGACACTCTGGCGTGCTATAATTAATTTAGGACATCTCAGAAATTTCTCCTTTTTAGCAGAGACCATAACATTTTGAGACTGAAAGAAAAGGAAGGGCGTTGCAGGAAACTGGAGGGGTCCAAACAAGTCATGGAGCTTCCCAGGGGACAGCTGTGGTCCCGACCATGGGCTGCCATCTCTTCCCTGGATTCTCAGCCAGGAATTTTTTTCAAGGGTCCTCCCACATGTGTCTCATTTAGTCAATCACTCAGAAATATAAGCTCTATCCTCAGTGCCAGAGAAAACACAAAAGCCTACGGTCTTCCTACAATTTGTTGGGGCTTAGTCATCCCATGACCCAGCATAGGTGCCAAACCCAGGTTGGGGTGGATATGAAATTGTCTTTCTGATCTGGAGAAATTTATATAACAGATCATCTCAATCCAGTTAATACTGGAAGAGAGAGAGAGAGAGAGAGAATAAAAGAAAACAAATTGGCCTCACACAGCTGTTTAAGCACTCAGTTAGAGCAGATATTTTTGGTCTTAGGCTCCTTTGTGGGCTGGGAAGGTGGTTGGTAGAGGTTTCTGTTAGTGATGGCAGAACCGCAAGTCTCTTCTGGAATTTCATGACCTAAGGTCATGTACCAAAAGAGGGGAGAGCTGCTCTAGTCGCAATTCAGATTTTGTTCCCACCTGATCTTTCTAGGATTATCTTCATGTAGTCAAGATCATAAACCACTAGGTTGACCTTGCTCTCCCACAGCCAGTGAGGATAGGCACATAGGAATTTCTCTACCTCTTTCTGAAACTGTTGTAACTCCTGGTCGTTTTGGAACTGTAAGCAAGGGAAAGACAAATCAACAAAACCTCTCCCTTTAGGTCTGGTGCTTGAAGTGCTGGTGAAGAGTAGGGCAACCACAGCTAGATAATTCTGCATCAGCCATGATTAGAAGCTTGGAACTGGTTCTGATGAGCCAGGCTGTGATCTGGATCCTTGCTCTTCATCAACACTTGATCTACTGTCAGATTCTGGCTTCTGGTTGAGACCTCAGTCAGAACTGCCTTTAGAACCTTGCACACAGTACGTGTTTGATAAATGTTCAGTTATGGACTGAATGGTGCACAAGCCTTTTTTCCAGACCTAGAGTTACTGACTGAATTATGTCCCTTTCAAATTTGTATGTTGAATATTTAATCCCTAGTACCTCAGAATGTGACTTTATTTGAAATAATGTATTTAAATGAGTAATTAAGTTAAAACAAAGTTATTAGAGTGGGCACTAATCCCATATAACTCTCTGCTAAAAGGGAGAAGTGTGGACACAATAACAGTTATTCACAGAGGGAAGATGACTTAAAGAGACATGTGGAGAAGATTCTGGTTTACTAGCTAAGGAGAGAGGCTTTGAGTACATGGTTTCTTCACAGTCTTCAGAAGGTGCCAACCCTACAAACATCTTGATTTCCAACTTCTAGTCTCCAGAACACTCAATTTTCCTGTTTAGCCATCCCTAACAGATTAGTACAATTGTGCAATGATCAAGGCACACTTATGAGTGGGGATGGATTATTATATTCTCCTGTTTCACTGAAGAATGAGGAAACCTTGAAAGGCTATGCCCAGGTGAGCCAATTTACACCCAAGCCTGCTGACCCCAGTGTTCCCACAGCAACCTGGGTTTCTCTGTTATCACATCTCAACTCAGTGTTCTAATTGCTGGGCCCCGTGTTGACAAACTTACCTTTAATATCTGTAATCACTGTATTCTTAGAGAATGGCTAATAGGAACTATGTGTTATTTTTAAAAGAACAAAGAGGTGCAAGAAGGATGAATGAGTACGTGTAAGAAAGTGAATGAGTGAGTCCTGATTAAAATTCTTGTTGCAAGTGACAGATATAATCTTGAGCAAGGTAGGAAAGAGAAAAGGGACAAAGAGAAGGCTAAGGGCTCCAGGGTATTTCACAGGGCTTGGGGCAGGAGGCAACTAGGGTGTGCAAGGGGTACAACCAGGGACTGGAGAGTGGCCAGGACTGAATCTCTCATTCTTCCTCTCTGTATGTATGTGCTTTCATTCTCTTACCATGTGTTACTGGGATCCACCTGGCAATTTTCTAGAAGCTGGCAATATGGTCACAAATAAACAGACAACAGTCTCCGTCCTCAGTGACCTGGGGTCACGTGGAGGAGAAGAGCACTTGTATCCTTCCCGGTTGGCACCATTTTACCACATGTCGTGTCTGAGGGGCACTGGGAATTCTATTTGAGGATCTGATTGTAAGATGGCCAAGGAGTTCACCTCCTACAATCAACTGTGACTGGAGTTGAATAAGACATCATCAAGCAGGTCATGGGCCCTGGGAGAGGGTCACTCAAGGGGCCACCCTTTTTAGGGGATGAAATCTCAGAGCAAGTGGGCTGGGAAGACATCCAAAAAAGTTTCCACTATAGTGGATAAGCAAATACACACATGAATAGATAAGTAGATGGTTTCACATACCCATTTATTTGATAACTATGCATTGAGCACTTACTTTGGGTCCATTGACATCCTAGTTGCTGGAGATTCAGCAGTGAACACCAAAAGTCCCTGCTGTCATGGAGCTTATATTTGACTAGGGGTGAAGGTGGGCAAATAAACCGCCATGACCTGAGAAGTGTCCTGCTTGAAATACTTAAGGAGGACATTTATGCTCCCAGATTGTGTGCATTATTGGTGCCCTTCACCTTTGATCCAAGGTGGGGACTGACCAGTGGGATCCTCTTACCACCCGACCTATGTTACCTGGTGCTCTAGGGTCCCCTCCAATTGGCCCAGCAGGGGCCTGGAAGACCTTGTTTCAGCACAGTAGCATGCCTTTTATTCTGATTGTTTGGTGGCCAAGCTTGTCTGCTTCCCGAAAATTCTGCTCCTGGGTACTATTCTTAGTTTCCTTTGGGGACCGAGGGGAGCTACACTGTGTTCTACCTTTCCATTCCTCTCTCTAGGCCATTTTGGGCATTCACTGGTCTGTCAACCCTCAAGTCAACCAGTTGAGACTGCCATTTGTCCCTGAGCATATGTGGCCAGAGCCAGTAGAGACTCTTGTAGAGGGGATGATGCCCATGGTGGAAGGGGTGACAACCTCATAGGCATATACCCAGTGCCCACCTGGCCCCCAGGCTTTGGCCACTGGCAGTACTGCCCTGGAGTTGTCTTCACCTGGCTGATCCTGGCAACTGCAGCCATGAAGATAGTAGTTGGACAGGCAATAATGTGGCCACACAAGCAATTGTCAGATGTGGGCTCTGCTGGCATGGCAGGTATCCTGTTTTGGAGGGAGGAAATGGAAGGAAATGGGGAAGTTTAGGGGTTTTGACTCCCAAAGACATTAGTGCCCCTTTCCATGGTCCTGTCGAATTCCATCTGTACTTAATGCAGTGAGTTTCTACCTTCTACATGGTTGTCCTCCATAGACACTAAAATTATTTTAAATTCATACAATTTTGAGTGAGTGTAATGGTGGTTCTTGGTCTGTGCCAGGCATAATTCTAATATAATAATAACATACTTGACTGCTATAATTCTCATCATCCTTAACTTATGGATGAGTAAATTGAGTCATAGAGAGGGCATTTAAAATATATGGCAAAACGGGGATATGAATCTAGGTAGCTCAGCAACAGAGCACATATACTTATGCCTGCCTTGTCACTTATCATCTTGTCTGAAAGATTAGCTTCTATGTGGATGCAACATGTGACATTCAATTCCCAACTTAGCCAATAATAGAGGTATTGAATATGTGAAAATCTCAGGCAGTATTATAAAAGCAAGGAAAATTTGGCTCCAGAAGTTGAGAGATGATTCACCATGAGTAATATTAGTTATTACTAATATTAGTTACTTGGTTTTACATATATATGTGTGTGTGTGTATATGTGTGTGTGTGTGTGTGTGTGTGTGTATACATACACACTTGCTTACTGAGTCTACATGTCATCTTAAGCCATCAGTGTAATGGGAAAGTCCTCCAGAGGCATTAAAACATTTTTTAATTGTTGTTCAGTTACAACTGTCCCCATTTTTCCTCCCATTGCTAAACCCTGCCCTGTTCAACTCCCACTCCCAGAGACAATCCCCACCCCATTGTCCCACTGGAGGACTTTTTAGTGGTTCCTTCTGTCAACTCCTAGCTCAGAAAGGTGACAAACACATCAATAAAAGTCACAATTTCTCCAAATCAACAAATAATCTGGCAATCATACTACCACAGATTGCATGAACAAACTGGGCCTTGGGTGTCTCTCTGTGGTTGACCTAAACAGTTCCCATTTTGACTCTACTCCACAATCACTTGGCCTCTATCTCTGAAAGAGAAAAGCCTCAGTTTTCTGCAGCACCCCACCTCCTCAGGCTTGTTCAATCCACAGACCCTTTGTGAGTCCTCCTCTCTGCAGCCTGCTCACCTTGCTCTGAACCCCTTCCCCGGGGACTAGTGCTAACAGAGCTGGCTAGGTAGTACTGTCTGTCACTCAACTTACAAGCTGTTCCTTTCTCTGTTAGTCTGCACACCTGAGTCAAGCATCCCTTTGTGTCAGGCACTATGCTGGGTCTGAGGGTTCAGAAAGGGGGATGATATCCTCCAAGGAGCTCACAGGGTGGGGGTTTGGGGAGTGAGAGCTGGGAGGGAAAGATGTTCTTTTTACTGGTGCAACTCAAATGCCAGTACTCCATACCTGGAGTACTTAACGTCCTGGAAGCCTTCCTGCTCATATGTGCCAGTAACTTGTCAGGGGTTTAGCACTGCCATCACCAGTTGGAAAAAAGAGTAAAGTAGCCAGCAGAAAACAGCCACTGGGAGTTTCTTTTGGGTTTAGAATCCTTCTCTGTTTTCTCCAAACTGCCTGCCTACCTGCCTGGAAAGTTTTCCCCCGCACTGGTTCCAGTCCACCATTCAGCTGTGATCCAAGGTGCATGTGCTGGTGCAAAGAGCACTGACCCTTAACACAGGAGGTTCAGCCCCAGGTGTGGCCCACTGCATATGAAGTCAGCAACTGATAATATCTGAGAATCCATTTCTCTGTTTATAGGTGGGATAATAATCTTTTTCCTAAGAAGGGCATAGGAATGTTCATTCATTCTTCACTCACTCGTCAAATATTTCTTGAGTGCACAATCTAATAGGTAAAGTCAGAAAATACTTAGTGCAATGAAATATAATAAGATCTTTACAGGAGGAATGAATGGTGAGCTGGGTCTACCCAGAGAGTGAGAAAATTAAAGGAAGAGAATGGAATCTTCACAAATGAATAGGAGTTTATCTGTTGGAGAGTGCTGGGGAGGGGGGCAGGTTGGACACTGAAAACGTCATGGAGGTCATCTGTACAAGAGAAAGACATGGGCAAGTTAATCTCTTTCCCTCACTCTTTTCACAGTTCTCTCCCCCTACATCAAATCTAAGGCCCATCATCTGAGTACAAAAACAAAATGTATTTGGAAAAATTTCATTGGCAAATAACCTTCCAAAGGGCCCTTTCTCCTCTTGACCTGCTTCCTTCATCCTTCGACACTCTTATTCCCAACACTCTCCTCCCCTGCCCTACCTCGTGACAGGTGAGGGCACAACCCAAGTTGTTTACTTTCTCCCCTAAATCCTGGGCTCCTGTCCAGACCCAAGGGCCAAGTTATGTAACCTTTTACACACATTCATTTCAACCTTCCCCCAGTTCTGTGTTTATTTTCCACCCCGCTGGCTTTAACCACAGGCACCTTGGACCCTGACTCTCCCTTACTTGACTCAGCACCAGTTTTTCACCATCAACACGAGGGGCAGTAGCAAACTTTGGACTCAGAAAGCTTGGTTTTAAATCTTAGTTTAACTCTTCTTTCTCAGTCCTCTGTTTCTTCTATATAGTTAGGCTCATAATGCTTGGTGATAGCTAACATTTAATGAACACAATGTGTTCTAGTCACTGAGAAAAAAAAATATTTTTCTCTCACAACAATTCTGCAAAACTGATTTTTTAAAATTCCAAGGGAATGACCATTGCTCTAGACATGGAGATGGGAGGAGAGCAGAACCTGTTTCTACCATGGCCCTGCTCATCTTGACAATGGCCAAAGTAATGTGGATTCAAGCTGGTGAGTGGGTACCTTCTGTCCCATCCACTTTTGTGAAGCTATTAAAGAAATACCTGCAAGACAAAAATTGTTTTGAAAGAAAAGGTTTATTGAGCTATTTGGTAGCCAGAGAAATGATCAGGTCTTGGGGCATGAGTCTAAACCACCAGCAGTAGTGTTGGGTAGAGAATGCAACATCTTTGCTTTTGGAGCTCATGGGGTTTTTTACACATCAAGTAGGGGGAAGAAAGTTGTGAGTTGTTTTGAAAGGATTTACATTGGCTACAGATAAAGGTGGCGCAAGAAGGTGGAATGGAAGTAGTTCTGGGATAGTGCAGAGGTCCTAAGGAGGAAATGTTTATTCCTCTAGATAGTATGAGCAACAGTCTGGAAAGTTCATAAGGAAGCAAAGCAAAGATTCCCAGAGGTTGGTGGCACCTAGCTCTTCTCCTTAGTTAATTGAGGAAATAGCCACTTGGAAGTTAAGTTTGAACATACACTCAGGAACATAAATAGTCTTTGTTGGTTTTGCCTTGCAGTTGTTAACAGATTAACCTCTCTTGTCTCATTCTTTCACACTCTGGCCTGTTGTAATTAATTTAGGACATCTCAGAAATTTCTCTTTTTCAGTGGAGACCATAAGACTTTGAGACTGAAAGGTAAAAAAGGGCATTACAGTAAACTGGAGGGAACCAAACAAGGCAGGCAGCCCCCAGGAGGCATCTGTGGTCCAGACCATGAGCTGCCATCCCTTCCTGAGATTGTCAGCTGGCAATTTGGCTCAAGTGACCTCCCACCTGCCTCCCATATCCAAGTCTCTCTGTCCTAATAGTCACTGTGGGCTCAGGAAGGCAGACTCAGGGTCCCAGCAGCAGAACACTCAGGACTAGGATGGTCAGCCAGCCAGAGATATGGACTCTATCTTCAGTGCCGGGGAAAACACAGATGTCTGTGGTTGTCCTACAATTTGTGAGGGCTTAGTCATCTCATGACCCAGGATACACAACAATTAGAGGTGCCAAAGTTAAGACAGGGTGACAGGAACTTGTTTTTCAAATTGGGGGTAATTTACATAACAGATCATCTCAATTGAAAGACAAAGGAAGGAAGGAAGGAAGGATGGAAGTAGAGAGAGAAAGGAAGAAAGGAAGGAAGAGAGAGAGAAAGAAAGAGAAAGAAAGGAAAGAAAGAAAGAAAGAAAGAAAGAAAGAAAGAAAGAAAGAAAGAAAGAAAGAAAGAAAGAAAGAAAGAAAGAAAGAAAGAAAGAAAGAAAGAAAGAAAGAAACAGGACAGGGGAGGGAAGGAAAGAAGAAAGGAAAGAAGGAAGGAAGGAAGGAAGGAAGGAAGGAAGGAAGGAAGGAAGGAAGGAAAATGAGTAGCCAAAGAACCTATGCCAGACCCAAGGACATGAACAATGGTGTGGGGATTTCCTGACAGAGGGAGGGGTGCTTGGTTGAGGGGGGCAAAAGGGGAAAAATTGGAACAACCATAATAGCATAATCAATAACATATAATTTTTAAAAAGAAAATACTCAGAAGTGGTATATCTGGGCCCTTCTTTGTCTCTTGTTAAGACTTTGTTTTAAAGTCTGTTTTCCGTGGTATAAGCTTTGCTACCCCAGCTTTTCTTTTGTTTCCAATTTCATGAAATGTATGTTCCATCCTATTACTTTTGGTATGCGCATATCTTTCAATCTGAAGTGAGTATCTTGCAGACACCATAGGTAAAGGCCCTGTTTGTTATCACTTCTGCCACCATATGCCTTTTGATTAGAGTATTTAATCTATTTTCATTTCTAGTCATTGTTGATAGATATGTAATTATTGCCATTTTATTATTTATATTTTTGATATTTTCTTCTTCTTCTTAAAGAAGAGCTTTTAACATTACTTGCAATACTGATTTGGTGGTGAGGAACTCCTTTAGCTTTTCTTGTCTGTGAAACTCTTTGCTCTTGGATTGTAAATAATAGCTTTGCTGTGTTATCTTGGTTGTACATCCTTGCTTTTAATTACATTTAATATTTCATGCCAATTCCTTCTTCCTGCAAAGTTTCTGTTGAAAAATCAGCTCACAGTCTTATGGAAGCTCCCTCATAGGGGACTAACTGCTTTTCTCTAGCAGCTTTTAAGATTCTCCTCAACCTTTGGCATTTTTATTATGATGTGTCTTGCAGTGGGCCTCTTTGGGTTCATCTTTTTGGGATTCTCTGTACTTCCTGGACTTGTATATCTATTTCCTTTACCAGGTTAGGGAAGATGTCCATCATTATGATTTCAAATAGGTTTTCATTGCCTTGTTCTCTCTATTCTTTTTCTAGCACCCCATGATGGGAATGTTGATATGCTTGAAGCTTTCCCATAGACTCCTTAAACTATGCTCATTTTTTATATTCTTTTTATCTTTTTGCTGTTTGGATTGAGTATTTTCTGATACATTATCTTCCAAATCGCTGATTTCATCCTCTGCTTTGTCTACTCGACTGTTGATTCCCTGTAATGTATCCTTCATTTCACTTAGTGTATTCTTTTCTGAATACACTATGATTTCTATCTTCATTTTTTATGTTTTTTATCTACACTTTTATGTTTTCTATCTCTTTGTTGAAGTTCTCACTAAGTTCATCTACTCATCCTCTAGGTTCATTGAGCATCTTTAAAACCAGTGTTTTGAATTTTGCATCTGGGAGATTACTTGTCTCCCCTCTGTCTATTTCTTTTCTAAATTATTGTTCTGTTCTTTCATTTGGAACATATTTCCTTGTCTCCTCATTTTGTGTGCCTCCCTGTGTTTGTTTCTATGATTAGGTAGAGCTGCTACATCTTATGGTTTTAGTAGCATGGCCTCATGTAGTAGATATACTGTGGGCACAATTTCCTTGTTCTCCCAGTCTGGGAACTCCAGGTTTACATTTGTGTGAGCTGTGTGCATCTTCTTGTTGATGGATGTTGGCACATCAATGGATGGAAATTTTCATCCAAGTTAATCAGTTGCAAGCACTGGCTATGACCACAATAAACAATTGATGTGCAGGGCTGACCCCACAGAGAAGGACTTGCTTCTGAACGGCTCTGGTGCACAATGTTCTACACCTTGAGTGTGTCACTCATGAAAGTGGTTGGTGGTGCTCAGGTGTGGTGTGCAGTTTCCCACTGGGTGTGCTGCCTCAGGAGTCTCCCAAAAGTTGTATGCCAAGGTCAGCCATGACCTGTGTACTGCTGAGAGCAACCAGGCGTGAGCTAGAGTGATCTGCTGATGGCTGTTACTTGTGCTGGGCTTGGAGGTGCCCTGGAGAGGCCAAGCTTGGTATCAAGGCAAGCGGCCAATAGTGTGGTGCTTGGGGCCACATAACAAAATGTACAGAGCACACCAAGGCCAGATGCTGCTTGTTTGGGGTTTGTGGAAAGTCCACAGCTAGAGCCAAGACAGGATGTGTATATGAAAAAGCACTTGTGGGCCTTCAAGTTGTGGGGGTGGGGTCTCAGGGAATCACCAACATGAGGTGGACAGTTATCCAAGTTGATGGAGACTCCGATGTGGCATCTGTCTGCTGGCTCTGTTAATGGAAGACAGCAAAGAAACAGTGCCTCTGCTAGAACTTCTGTCTGGGAGAAAACTGTGCCTCCAGTTCATGCCCTGAAGCCAGACCATTCAGTTCCTCCCCATATGTCACTAAAGCCTTTCAAACTGCTGCACCAGCTCTGGAGCTTAGAATGCATAAGTTCAAGTAAGTCTGTGCACAGGCCCTTTAAGTGGAACTGCCTGGGAGTCCAGCAGCCCTCCATCTCACTCAGCCACAATCCTCACTGGTTTTTATAGTCAAAAGTTATGGGGGCTTCTCTTCTCAACACTGAAAGCCTGGGCTGGGGGACTGGTGTGGAGCTGGGACTCCTTGTTCCTCATGGGGGACCTCCTCAGCCAAGATATCCCTTCCAACTTTTAACCACTGTGGGTGGGTGTGGGACCAGCTCATTCTGCAGCTCGGCCCCTCATACCAGTCTGGATGTGGCTTCTTATGTGTATCTTGACTCACAGGACTTCTGTTCAGCTAGAATTTAGGCAGTCCTGAATGATGGTTCTTCTGTAGTTTAGCTGTAATTTTGATGTGGTTGTGGAAGGATGCGAGTATCATTTTACCTCCCTTGCCATTTTGACAGGAAGGCCCCCAGGTATGGATTTTTAAAAAAATTCCAAGAGTCTGAAAGTCCATTTGTTCCCAAAAGGAAGTCAGTTTGTCTGAAATAAAAAGTAAATTAAAATATTTTATTTAATCTTGTTACCGAACTCATTTCTGCACATTTGAAAATCCTTCTTTCTGCCAAAAAGATTTTGACTATGTTTTGTAGTTCTTCAGCAGCACATAAAATAATTTCAAGCTTAGCTTCATTCTAGGGGAACGGCCCCCTCACTATTTTCTCAATGGTGGGCTGTTGTAGCTGGTTCATTCAGAGTTTTGGAAAGTGTAGAGATTAAGGCATTTAAGGAAAGACTTTGAACCATGGTTAATCATTCACTTAATATACTCACACGTGATGGGAAATATGTGATAGATAGTAAGCTGCATGACAGTGTCTCTAGCTCTTTGCGTATCTGCTTACTGATGGAATATACTTGTTTAGGATACATATTATTTGTTTAATGTACCTTTGTTTGTGACTGAATGGGTGAATGACATACCCCTCATTTCACTTTCCTGAGTGGAGCACTTGTTTCTCTGATAATTACAGTGTTGAAAAACATGTGTGCACTCACTGCTCCAGCACAGTGCTCAGTGTTATGCATTTGTTACCTCATTTAATTCTCACACTAGCTGAGAGTGGTAGGTGTTATTGTCATTTCCATTGATTGTAATTGGGAGAACTGAGTCTTAGAGAAGTTGCCATTTTCTCAAATGCCACAAGTCCAGGAGTTATGTTTCATTCACAAAGGCAGCACATTGCAAGAAACTGGTCAGAGGTTTGATTTGCAAGTAGATCCAAAACAAAGCAGGATAATTTTTGCAGACACTAATCCACATTTGCCTTTCCTGCTCTGGTATATTTGCTCAATGATTTCTTGTCTTGGGAAGATGTAATGCAGATCAGGAGCTTAAAGGCTGGTTCTCCCAGTGGCTAAGCATATCCAGATTGATATGTTCCCAATTCATAGTAGATTGTTAGGCAATATGGTTCTAAACATCATTTTTGTTATGTAGTTGACAGGGAGATTACTTGGTGACTATATTACAACTAAATCACAGATGCTGACATACTCGCATTTCTTCCTCCAACCCAGTTATTCCAAGTGGATGAA
>VMDR010021999.1:0-16480 GCA_007922815.1 Macrotus californicus
AAATACAGATATGAGATTATTTCTTAAGTACTGGTGGGGTAAATGAAAGTTCCAAAGTGATGATTTTATTTCCTAGTGTAGCTCTGAGAATCTTTCAGAACAGAAGTCTAGCAAATTTCATTCTTTATGCTGGGCATCACTGAGCACACAAACTCATGAAGCCATGAATAAGCATGACAAGTCCCAGAGCAGCAGGTAACTAGGCAAGACTGGAGCAAAGAATATGGAGGTGAATGCACAAAGAAATGCAATGCCAGATTGTGAAATCTTTTATAGGATTTCATTTAGAAGTTTGTGTTTATAACAATGGAATACTATGCAGCAGAGAGAAAGAAGGAGCTCCCACCCTTTGCAACAGCATGGATGGAACTAGAGAGCATTATGCTAAGTGAAATAAGCCAGGTGGTGAGGGACAAATACCATATGATCTCACCTTTAACAGGAAGAAAGTCAACAAAGAAAAAAAGCAAGCAAAATATAACCAGAGACATTGAAATTAAGAACAATCTGACAGTAACTAGAGGGAAGGTGGGAGGGGATAAGGGTTTTCAGGAACAACTATAAAGGACACATGGACAAAACTGGGGTTGGGGAGGGGTGGAAGCAAGGGAGGGAGGTGGGTTTGGCTGGGGTTGGGGGAAGTGGTGGGTGGTAAATGCAGACAACTATCATTGAACAACAATAAAATAATTTTCTAAAAATTTAAAAAAATAAAATAAAATAAAGCAGCAATTTCTCAGCACACACAAAAAAAGAAGTTTGTGTTTATCTTGTAAGCAATAGGGACATTTCACAAAAAGATTTTTGTGTGAGATGATCCCTCCACAGAAGAATAAAAAGTACATGGGAGATAAATGGATGGTAATGGCAGTGGAAGTGAAGATGATAAGAAATGACCAAAGAAATAAAAAATCTGAAAAGGATAATTTAGGCCAGAATTAATAAAGTCTTAGTGGATAAGAAAGTTCTGGAGATATTTTATATATGAAACAAATATTATTTAGAGAATTTAGTGAAAAATGGAGCATTTGGAATGAACAAAATTAATCCTGCTGAGAAAAAAGAATTATTGTAAATTCCCCAAATACCGGACTTTGATAATTGAGTGGTCTCTTGTACCATGGCTATAAGAAATTTATAGCATGAGGAACAGATATTCAGGGAGTAGAAATGAAGTGTTTGGGGTGACTGTTTTAAAGTACTGACAGTTATCAATGATTAAAGGGATATTTAATTACTCTAATTCTGTTACAATAATTAACAGTTTAAAAAGTACTCATTTGGCAGTCAAGATGGAGGCATAAGTAAATGTGGCTTGGCTTCCTGCACAGCCACAGCAAAAATTACAACTAAACTACAAAATAAATATCACCCAGAATTGTCAGAAAATTGAGCTGTATGGAAGTCTGATAACAAAGGAATTAAAGAATCATAATCATCTAGACAGGTAGGAGGTGTGAAGCCATGGAGATGTGGAACATGCAGCCCCACTGCCACGTGTGGTGGATAAAAATAGAAGAGATACCTTGGGAGTGAGGTATCCCCACACCAGACCACCCAGCCCAGGGTTTCAGTGCCAGGAAGATAAGTCCCCATAACTTTTAGCTGTGAAAATCAGTGGCAGTCGGGAGGACTGAAGAAACTGCAACTTTTCAGGCATTGCCTCTTCAAGAGCCTGCAATAGACTTAGGTCTTACTCAGTCTCACTCCCTCTGGGCTCTAGCACTGGGGCAGGAGCTACAAGGGCACCAGTGGCATACAGGGAGAAACAGAAGTGTCTGGCATCATGGTGAGTGCCAGGGGACAGCTTCTTCCTGGACAAAACTCCAGAGGCCAGACAGAGGCCATAGGCCTCTTTCTGAGCCCTCTCCTACACAGAGCCATGAAGCAGAGGCACCATATCTTAGACTCCATCAACCTGGTTCATATGGGTTGCCCCACCCTGGTGATTACCTAAGGCTCTGCCCCATGCAACTTATAGGTGTGCTTTTCTACAATAGGCCACACTACTAAGGGAGTCGAAGCAGCTCTACCCAATACATAGAAACAAACACAAGAAGGTTGCCAAAATGAGGAAACAAAGAAATATGGCCCAAATGAAAGAACAGAAAAAAACTCCAGAAAAAGAACTAAACAAAATGGAGATAAGCAACCTACGAGCTACAGAGTTCAAAATACTGGTTATTAGGATGCTTAAGGAACTCACTGGGTACTTCAATAGCGTAAAAAAGACCCAGGCAGACATGAAAGATACACTAAGTGAAATAAAGAAAAGTTTACAAAGAATCAACAGTGGAGTAGATGAACCTGAGAATCAAATCAATGATTTGGAACGTAAGAAAAATACATCAGAACAGCAAAAAGAAAAAAGAATACAAAAAAAATGAGGATAAGATATAATCCTCAATCAAAACAGATCCATGAACCTACAACCAATAGGACCAGCAAGGACCTACATCCAAGATCATTCTATCTAGCAAGGCTATCATTTAGAATGGAAAGGCAGATAAAGTTCTTCCCAGACAATTTAAAGCTAAAGCAGTTCATCATCACCAAGCCATTATTATGTGAAATATTAAAGGGACTTATCTAAGAAAAAGGAGAAGATCAAAGCTATGAACAGTGAAATGACAACAAATTCACAACTATCAACAGCTAAACCTAGAAAACAAAAACACACTAAGCAAACAACTAGAACAGAAACAGAATCCCAGAAATGGAGATCACATGGAGGGTTATCAGTGGGGTGGCGGGAGGGGAAGAATGGGAGGGGGGAAAGTGTAAGGAATAAGTATAATTGGTAGGTATAAAACAGACAGGAGAAGGTTAAGAATAGTATAGGAAATGGGGAAGCCAAAGAACTTATATGTGTGACCTATGGACATGAACTAAGGAGGGATGCTGGTGGGAATGGGGGTACTGGGCAGAAGGGGATAAAGGGGAGAAAAAAATGGGACAACTGTAATAGCATAATCAATAAAATATACTTTTTAAAAAGAACAGCAAGAAGAAAAAGAATACCAAAAAATGAGTATAAGTTAAGGAGCCTCTGGGACAGCATCAAACATACCATCATTTGAATCATAGGGGTGCTGGAAGGAGAAGAGAAAGAACAAAAAATTAAAAGCTTATTTGAAAAAATAATGAACAAAAACTACCCTAGTTTGGTAAAAGAAATAGACATACAAGTCCAGAAAGCACAGAGTCCCAAACAAGATGGACCCAAGAGGATGACACTAAGATACATCATAATTAAAATGCCAAAGATTAAAGAGAAAATTTTAAAAGCAGCAAGGGAAACTCAGATAGTTACCTACAAAGGAGTTCCCATAACAATGTCAGCTGATTTCTCAAAAGAAACTTTGCAGGCTAGAAAAGACTGGCAAGAAATATTGAAAGTGATGAAAAGCAAGGACCTACAATCTAGATTACTCTATCAGGAGAGCTATCATTTAGAATCAAAGGACAGATAAAGTGCTTCCCAGACAATTTAAAGCTAAAGCAGTTCATCATCACCAAGCCATTATTATATGAAATGTTAAAGGGGCTTATTTAAGAAAAAGAAGATCAAAACTATGAACATTAAAAAAGCAATAAATTCACAACTATCAATAATTGAATCTAAAAAAACAAACTAAGCACCAAGCAGAACAGATGTCATTGTTGTCTCTGGAGATCATTTGTAGAGTTATCAATTGGAAGGGAGAATGGGGGAAATGGGGGAAAATGTTCAGGAATTAAGAAGTACAAATTGGTTGGTACAGAATAGCCAAGGAGATATTAAGAACAGTATAGGAAATGGAGTAGCCAACAAATGTGTGACCCATGGACATGAACTAAGAGAGGAATTGCCAGAGGGAATGGGGGGTACTGGGTCGAGGGGGACAAAGGGGAAAAATTGGGACAACTGCAATAGCATAATAAATAAAATATATAAAAATATTTTAAAAAGCATGCAAAAAATATGCTCATTTGATTTTTTTACAAAGGTAACTAATTCTCCCTATTTTACAGACAAATGAACTGAGGATCACAGGGGATAAGACTCTTATACAAGTTACATTGCTGGAAGTGATCAGAAATTTGACTTAAATATACATGTTCTGACTCCAAGCCCTAAGAAATCACTACTTTTGTGTATAGAAGAGTTGAATTATTCACGTAACTTAGGAAGCTTTGTATCATTGGTTTAAAAAGTAGTATTCTGGTTACCTCTAATAAATAGAAAACTCGATTAATGATAATATTTATCTCATAGCATACTTTTGAAATGCTGTGATGTCTTACTGTAGGTATTTTATATCTACAAGCAACTGAATCTTCCTCAGGAAAATTTATGACAAAAATGTGAAAGCATACATTCTGTAGCAATCATTTTGCTCCTTCAACAGTTATATCCCAAATCATACTATTGAACTCACAAGTTAACTAACATGCTGTCCAATCTGTTTATGTGCAAGGCTTTCATTCTATTTTTTTTTCCTGTGGAATTCTGTTGTTCTGAACCCAGAGCAGAAGAATTAGAAAATGAAAATGCTCCTTCTCCAAGTGTTCACTTACCTCTGTTTACCTTTGTGATCCATAGAGCCAGCTGAGAGTCTGTCCAGGGGAGACCCAAATCCAGAGAAGCTCCTTTTCTTCTTTGTTTCAATCACATCATTCTCCAGAGATACCAGTTCATCAAGAAGCATGAGTTTTGCCGCCAGGTCAGCTGCTGATTTCTCTTCCCTAGCTGTGGGTGGTGACTGCACATCTCTGATTCTAGCATCCAAAGCCTGCTGGGCAAGAAAGGTGATCCCATTCACCTCAAATATGTGCAATCCTATGCATTTCGCTTTTGCTAAGTTTAGCTGACATACTTGTCGTGAAACTTGATTTCTTGTGGAGTTATGATGCAGAGAGACTTTTGGGGACAAAACACATAGCAGTGAGGTTTACTGAGCAGAAATTAAAGACAAAACACACATAAACACACAACCAAAACAGAACTCCATGCCTGCCTCTCAAATTTAGTATATTAACTGCTCATTCTTTCAGATTCATTCCCAGTAACAGCTATGTCCTTCATTGTCATTCCCATAGCATTGTAGCTGTACTTCTTTGATCCTTGTACTCATTGCATTTTCCTTTGTATTAGATTGATTACAATATATTTATATTGCACATTAGATTGTACCTTGAGGGCAATAGTGATGCCCAATTAGTCTTTTATTCGCTCTATTAAATGCCTATCCTAATATTTTGCTCATAGTTAGTACTCAATTCATTTCTGATAAATATTTACTGAATTAATTCTGAAAAACACTAAACTTTATGCTATTATTTTCACCATTCATTCATTCTTTATTGATTCAAGCCACTAAGCATTCACCATGTACCAGGTTCTGCATTAGACTGAAGGGATACAACAATGAACAAAATCTAGTGGTCTCTGCCCTCAGAGGGCTTGCTGTTTTTATCCATATGATTTATTAACAAATATTAATGCATGTCTGCAATGACTCAGAGCTTTCTCAGTGACTTTATTGCCCCATGTAAAATTTCTTATTTATTTTTCTGTTGCACATATGGACCTTTTGTAGTTCATCAAAGTCATAAAATATGGGTGTCTAGTTTGTGAATTCTGTCTTTTCCTTTCCAAGGCCCAATCACAGCCTTTTTAAGATGCTCCTGTTAACGATGTCAAGTCATTGTGTAGTCTAGCACATACTACTTCTTTTCCAAGAGCCTGAGAATATTTCCCTATGGGAAGAAACTTAGCTCCAAGGATCTCTGCCTTTTAATCACATTCTTTCATGTGTCAGACTCTTGATCTAGGCAAGACTTTTTTTCTTTACTTCTTGTCCTTGTTGCGTTATTTCTTCCATTCTCTTTATTTTCTTCAATAAAACAACAGAGTAGCATTTTCCAAGCCTTTTTATCCCTGACTTCAGCAAATGTCTTTGAAATTCTTACAGTCTGACACCCAGACTCAAAGCTGTTTGGTCTATCTTAAATGTTATGTTAGAATTACTAAGTCTGGTTCTTCCTGGAAAACATCTCTTGCCTCTGCTCTTTTTGATTCCCATATCAGGTCCTCTTCACTGCTTATCATCTTGTAATTTTTTTCTTTTATCTTCCTCTTTTTTCTATTCTATCCTGAATTCTGCCATGAAGTTAATCATCTCCAACACCCTTCCATTGCATAAAGAATTAAAACTTGCTCAGAGTTCTTTGTTACTTACAGTGCAGTCTGCAATATGGTTCCAATCTCCTCTTAAAATCTCAACTCCTATCACTTCCTTATGTAAGTATGACAACATAGAAACTGGAGAGGAGAAAAAGTCTATAAACATGAGAAAGCAATTCTAAAGAGCAGAAGACAAATATTCAAAGGGAAAAAATAGGAGATGTTTCATTATCTCTGAGCATCTTCCAAAAATATGTTTTCATTCTTCCAACTGACATATGTACAAAATAGAGTTTTGTTTATTTTTAAAGATATTCTATTTTTTTAAAAAATATTTCATTTATTTAATTTTAGAGAGGGAAATGGAGGGGGAAAGAGACATCAATGTGTGGTTGCCTCTCAGGCACCCCCTACTGGGAACCTGGTCTGCAACCCAGGCATGTGCCCTGACTGGGAATCAAACTGGCAACCCTTTGGTTTCCAGGCCTGCACTCAAACCACTGAGCCACACCAGCCAGGACAAAGATATTTTTAATCTTCAAAAAAAAATCATAGAACTCATACCAAACTTGCTCTTTGGTAAATGCATTTTAGACTCTTCATTTTATTTAAGTACACAAAATATTTGTTTCTAATAAATTCAAATAAGCCAAATCATATAAAAAAACTTCAAATTTCACATAAAACCACTTCAACTTTATTTATTTAATGTAATTATACATATGGCTAAAATGATAAATTTTCTCTCATGATTTTTGTTCAAGGAATATAAATAGTGCATATTCCAGTTTTTTCTTTTTAACATTTAGATACCTGGCTTTCCCTGGATGGACAGTGAGGACAAGACAGAAAAAAATGCTGATTTCTTTGATTTTGTGTTTTTAAGGCACTCCCGTATTTGTCAGCACCCCCTGCTTCTGATATTAGTAGAACCGGCTTATATTCATAAAAATTATATATATGGTCTCTTAAGCTAGTTCCCATTACCTCTGTTGCTACATCCACTGAAAGCACCTCTCCTGAGCTCCACAGCATCAATGTCACAGCCAGGATAACATGTGCACTTGCCAATCTCCAGTCCGGCATCTAAGGGCCACATACATCAGGGTTAACATTGTTAGTTTGGCATATAAAGATAGAAAACAAAACTCCTGCAAAGCTTAGTATATACAGGTGATAAGTCAAATTATGCAGCTTCTGTATGTTGGAGTGCACCTTTGCAAAACTTAAATAATTGTTATAGAAGCTGTCAATCTCCCAGAATAAATTCTATCAAGGCTTCATTTCCAAGGAAATATAGATTGGAGTTCCACAGCTATAATTTAATTCAAAGTAAGCCAAGTCTGAGAAATCTCGTTTGTGTAATTTTATTCTCGGTTGTGTAACTTCTTTGTCTAATCCAGGATTGTGGCCTTGTGTGCCCAAGGGGACATGGGTGAGACTGGTCAAGTATGAGAGAATAAAACCTGACGAGGTCTGTGGCGAACCAGAGAAAGTGTGCTGTGTCTAAAAGCATTGAAATTCAAAATGTCAAAAACACCACAGAGCCAATAGGAGAATATCTTTATGTCCTTGTGATATATGAGGGTTTCTTCAGCAAGATTCAAAAGGTGTATTCCTTATAGAAAATTCTGTAAGATTTCATTATATTAAAATTAAAAAATTCTATGTGATCAGATAAAATAAACAAAATAAAAAAAATTAAAAAGTGGAATATATATCCAATACATGTAAAATGAAAAGATAAACACTTGGAAAATTTAAATAACTGACAAAAATTTTAAAACGAGACACACAAGTATAAATGGACCCAAGTTTATACAGAGACATGTATCTGAAAGTTCATAGCCTCAATGTTTATAATAGTAAAAAATTAGAATCAACCCAACTAACCTACTCAAGAAGAAATGGATATATCATCTGAGGTATATTCATACCATAGACTTAAAGCAAATTACTTAAATATATGTATATACTGTTAAAACAAATGACCTAAAAGTTATATGTACTTATAAACATGGTTTAAAAAAAAAAACAGTTTGAGGGTAAATTATAGGGAACCTATCCGCTTGGCATGGCGAATGTAGCCCAGCCCCTGATTCGGAAAACCAGCAGGGAGAGAGTCGGCACACAGGACCCAGACCCACGGATCAGTTTTCCTGTGGGGAACCAGGCCTACATTGTACCTAGGCTGCTTTGAAGCTTGCATCTTGCTAAAACTCCCTCACCTTGAATTGAGGCAGCAAATGTTTACTACATATCTTTAAAGTAACTTCCTAAAATCTGTGCTAAACCCCCAAGTATGGAGTGTAACCAGTTCAACCACTTTCCCCTTTCATTTGCAAATGTCCCTTTTCTTTGTAGTAATTAGCAACTTCCTCTCCTTTGTTACCTGTAAAAGGTAATCACCTAAAGCGAACCTGTGCATAGTAAATGAGGACCATCCTCCTTGTAATGTACCCAGAAAAGCAATAAAAGCCTGTGCAGGCAAGGGTGGAGGCCCTCTCTCACTCAGAGAGTGGCCATGCTGTCCCTTTTTCTCCACGGGACTTCTGTAGTCCGTGTGAATTTACTCATTGCAGCCACAACACACGGACCCCACTGGCCAGAGTCCGAATCAGCAAATTAGATTTTCTAGAGCATTACAGATAGCATACTACCATTTACCTAAATTGGAAACACACAAAGCAATTCTATATATTTAGAAATCTAAGAAATCTATACATATAATTAAAGTATATGGTACTTTATCATATAAACCAATGGTCCTTGATCATGACTGTGATTGCCTCTCTGGAGAGTGGGAAGCAAATAAAACCATGGAGGAAACATAAGGGTCTCTCTCTCATTCTCCCTCCCTCTCTTTGTGTGTGTGTATATATATATATATACACACACCAACACACATATATATATATAACACAAATATGTCAAAATCACATTTGTTAATTCAGTGTGGCATGTAGAAAGATAGGTCATTCATACATTTACTTTTTTACATTGAAAACCATTATATAGCCAATTAAAGTTAGTCTGTGATCTATATCAGGCCTGCTGGCTGTCAGCCTGGCCACTGGTGCAGCAGTGGGAGATCACAAGCTGTGAGTTACGACAGGACGGGCTTGAGTTCCCCATCTAGTGTGGCATTGTGAAGTCTCCCAGATCACCTTTTATGAATGCAAAGTCTCAGTAAACTTTTATTTCCCTTAAAAGACCACTGGGAAACCTGCTGGGAGCAAAAAGGAAGGGGTGCTAGGATGGATCGGGGGAACTGGATTTGTGTCTCGTTTTTGCTTCAGTGTTAGTGTGACCTTGGTGTGTGCAATTCAACCTAAACTTAGCTTTGTTTTCCACATTTGTGAGATGAGGCATAATTCTCACCTCAAAGAAGCTTTGGGAGGGTTGAGTTCATCTATGTATGTCTTCTTTATCTCACATAGTATTTCTAATTTGTTAGTGAAAGAACACATATGAGACATTACTAAATATTTCAACAGTAATTATATTCTGTTTGGTGTGACCCAGATTTTCTTTATAACTCTTCCTTAAAATACTGTTATCATGAAACCTCAATGTAGATTTTAGTAATAAATGCTATCTTCTAGAAAATAGACAAATAAATGTTTTACATAGACAAAGTATTTATAATTAAAATGAAGATAAAATATTTTAACATTGCCTTTAACATTTATTTGTCATATATAATCTTAATTCTCATGCAATGCAGTCTAAACTAGTTCTCCATTATATCTCTAATTGATCTTTTTTGGGGATCTTGCTACATAATGTTAGTTACAACTGCTCCTCTGTATTCTGCCCTTTCTGGAAGGGGTCAGTAAATTCTGTGTCCTCTTCCTGACAAATTGATATTCGAACTTAGTTTTTTTGTAAGTATCAAAAAACAGTAAATTATAATTATGCCTCTATATTGACACAGTAGAAGAATAAGGAAGAATGCAACATTATGTGTTAAAAAAATACCAACCCAAAACTCCATTACCTATTCCTTGAGAAAATCATAGAAAACTTCTGAATCATATTTTTCTATCTTATTTTGTTGATGTGTCTTTCATTTTCCTCAATTAAAAGGAAGATATATTAAAAACGTTACTATTAAGAATTGTTTTATGTTTCTGGCATCTCTGTCTCTTTAAAACAGTTCTCTCATTCAATCAAAGATAAGCCACAATTGTGTTTTCCTTCCTCATTTTCTATCATGTTAAAAACAGGTTACAAAATATAAAATTGCCCTATTTTATAAGTCTTTCCATGTGGATTTCCTTCAACTATTTTTGTGCACATTTTCTTAAACCAGGTTTCTCCATCTCTGCGATCTTATAAATGGCACAGGATGATGGGTGTTTACAATATTGATGATTATGTCTGAGGCATATATTTTTGTACTTGGGTGTACATAGGAAAAAAGTCATAATGTATCATCTTACAGATAACCACATCCTGATTATTTGGAGAGGGAGATGTAAAAATAAATGCAGAGTTTAAATACACACATTTAATGGTTTAAAGCCATGCTTGTAGCCAGTTAACCAAAAGGCCAAGTTCCTAAATATGGCGTTTGGTACACTAACGAAAACAAACACCCTGGCACCTGCCACACAAAAGACATTTGATTAACTAGTTGAAACTTGATTGCTGCAAAATTAGAAACAGAGGAAATTATAGGGAGGGAAGGAAAAGACCAGGTTTGGCTTCATTTCCCTGTTTTGTTGATAGTGGATAAATATAGCCCACGATTTAAAAATCTGCTCAGTCCCATGTACACTCGAGATCACAGAATAAAACTCAAAGGATGTTCATTGTATGAATATACCAAAGTGGAGGTGTTTGCAATTTTTTCAGTACACCAACAATTTTATTGAATAATATTTGAATATTATTTCTTTGGATAGTGAGGAGCTTCAAAAGAGACAGTGGAGTGGGCATGAGATCTTCCTTATAAAATATAATGTGCACTTTATTAATTTTTTAAGCAATTGGCCTATGATATGCATGCATTTTCACCCTTAAAATAATACTGCTGAATAAACCAACATCTTACACTGTATAACAACTTAACCTTTGTGGCAAAGGTTTTTCACATTTAGGAACTCACTGTACCCTGAAAGGACCCTCCAAACTGTGACTGGAGTGGTGCTGGTGGAGGGAGGAGGGAGGGGAGGTGTGAAGCTTGATCAGGTAAGTTCGGGAAACGGCATGCAATGAATATTCCTCCAGAACAATGATAGTGCATTGACATTTCCAACTGACTCTGAATGTTCAGTAGAGAAGGAATTGATTCAATTTTATGTAAAGCAGCGCTCAATGAGCGGTCTGTGAAAATGGAGAGAGACGTCTGTATTATTGAGAATCGGTGCTAGAGAGTCCTGCCGTAAAAACAAATCTGTTAAGTGGGTTGGGGCAAACAATAAAAGGTTGAGAATCGCCAATCTAAAATAAAAGAACAAACTGGGGTGAGGGGAGGGATTAAGCTAAAAATAGAGAAGAATTATTAGCCAGTATATGATTAAGGTGTTTCTTAACTAAAAATTATTAAAGTATCTGCCTTTGAAGGCTGGTGTTGAAGAAAAACATACTCAGGTGATTAAGGAAATGTCTCTTCAACAGCATCTGACTTAAGGATAGATCTAACCATTAGACGCACTCAAAAGAAGACTAAGTTTGGGGGTGAATCTCGATAACTTCTGGAATTATTTTCTATAATTTCTTCATCAGAAATATTCAAAATAGAATCTACTCATTCCTATGTTCACCAAAAATTAAAAATAAAGGACTTAACAATAAGAGACTTAAAAAGTGATTTAAAATGTTTTTATCTCCTCTTCCCACTGTGGCAGAGCAGAGACATTTAAGTGAGACGTGTTATGAATGGTTCCAAGTTCAGACCTTAGAGGATGACTGTGTGCCTGCCCACAACACTGCCCACAACCTTCTTTCTCCAAAAAGTGAGGGTGGTTTTCTACACAAGAGATAAATCAGCTTGGCCCTTAAGTAAATCTGTAAAACAAGGTGTGTTCTTCAGTATACCCTTTCCTCTGTCCCATGAGTTACAGCTACCCGGGCCTTTTTGGTAATAGAGAAAACAATAGGAATAGTAGATAACAGAGTGATTGTAATTTTTTTATTTTAAAAGAGGGCTTACAAGGGACCATGCTAAACACAAAATCTGTATGGGATGATGTGATAGAAATAGACCTAATGTAAGATTTGTGAGACTCAGGCTCTGCCTGGGCTTGGGGGCTATGTCACTGCACGCCTTTAGGCAAATTTTCCTCTGTAGACTGAATAAAATGGGGCTGGTCTAACTGACCTATAAAGTTGTTTTTAGCTTTTTTATAGTCTGTTGGTATATCTGGCTCTTTTCTGTTTGAAGTGCAGACATGGCAGGTAATGATAACCGTAGGTGAATGTTTAGCTAGGAAAACCTTTCTGCTGTCCCTCAGATCAGCCGTGTCTGTATGTAACATGGCATTTAGGTATTGCCATAAATAGGTTCCTCTTGCATATTCCACCTGACAAGAAAGGACTTCCAAATCTTTAGTGTAAGATATCATTTTTGGTAAGAAAACCCATTTTATAAATAAATTTAAGAAAAGAAGAAAGTGCCACCAATTAAATTATGACATGCTGTCAAGTGTAAGACACTACTAGACTCATGCTAATTTTAGAAACATTAAATACACACAAGAACAAATGAAATACGGTATATCTATTTTCAAATGTTTATCTGCTTCTTTTTACATGTTTTTGCTGTCATGCTTACGTCACTGTGCTCAATTTCTCCACACTTTCAAAACAAAAGCTGTCAGAGCTGAGAAGCCAGATGTCACAGCATGTGGTTGTATCACTCAGAGAAATGAAGAATGGTACAATAACTAACATATCATCACATAAAAAATTTTAAAATAACATAAGTAGTGTTAAAAGTTTTAAAGATTTGATTGAGATGCTATTCCCCTGCACTTAGAGTTGACAGTCTGTCTATCAAGGTAAAATAATCGTTTAAATATTTGTACAGTAATCACAAATAATAGTATTAGTAGATATAGTTGTTATGAAATAGGAATTTTTGATAAAAGGAATTTTCAGCTATCTGAAACTCCACCAATATTGCATATATACCTACATATGTACATATATTTTACACATGTCACTCCAAAAACTTCCTTAGATGAACTAATAAGTACTTAGAAAATAAAGCTCTTTCAGTCAATGAGTAGGTATTCAACACAAGAAAATGATTTCTGTGATGGTGAAAAAAACCTCAGAATTGAGTAGAAAGATAGGGATAAGTGTCTTTGCTGTGCTATTTATTGGTCTGGTGACCTTGAACAAGAGGCAAAAACTGTCAAAAATATCTAATAAAACTCACTTTCTGAATTGACAAAATTTTAATTAATTAATTATAGATAATTTAAAGTTACGTGATTCATTTACAATTAGCACAAATTATTATGAATTTGGCTTAGGTTTTACAAATAAGAGCAATAAAAAGATTTAATTTATATTTAATATTATTTACTAAAATATCTAAAGATATACATCATCTGTGTAAAACCACTGCACGATATTTTTTTCTTATTTTATCATAGGTAAAACTTCTCAGTGTGAACTCTAAATTGTGCATGAAAACATTTTGTAAACTATAAGGCAATGTGGAAAGATTAATGGCATGTTATAAAAGTAATTATTACTGAGCTGAAGGCTGGTCTTTGAAGCCAAGTCCTTCCAGGGAACATAAAGCTTATACTCAACAACCATCTAGGGAATTTGGGGCCATTTATAGAGACAATCTGCAAAACGTATGTTAAACAACCAAGAGGATACATTGCAATTTGACATTATACAGACAATCTTGGTATTTCAATGAGTGGCATTTAAACGTGGTGTGAGGGATAGTTGTTTCTAGGTTTCTTTGATGAGTGAAGCACCAGGTGCTTGAGACACTGGCCTGCTGGAAAGCGGAGGCGAGGGTTTCGCGGTCTCCTCTTTATTGGCGCTGCAGTTCCACAGCTTTAGCGAACGGCTCCACCAACGACAGAGCTAAGTGTGGCTGTGGCACTTGGAACTTTAGAAGTGGGGAATTAGTTTCAGATCCTTGTGGACTCAAATAAGAAATTTAAAATCACTGAAGATTTCATCAAAGAGCAATTGAATTACAACTTGTATCTTCTGTCACTAACATGTACATCACCTATGCCATCCTCAGGAAAATATATCTGAGAAATAGTCATGGGGCTTAGTAATTTATGTAAAAATCTCTGTAAAATGTGTTATTTTCTGTAAATTGTGTGATAGTCATCTTACTTTAACGTTTTGAGTATGATCCTTAATGGAAGGTTCAAACTGACACTGATAAATGTAACATTTCCCATTAAAAAAAATTAAAACATCAGGGACTTCTTTCCCATTTCTCATTACTCTTCAATTGGCAGCAGCAGATTTTCCAGTCACAAAGCCAGTTAGATGAAGAGCCAGAACAACAGCTTACGTTTTCAGACACTCAGTCTCATGCTCCTTCAAGTGTAACCTATTTGTGGAGTATAAAACATTTTTCCATCTCAAAAACAAATTGCTTATAAAGTAAAATATTTATGGATGAGGTGTTCCTAATGTGGAAGACACCTGCATTTTAGAATGACTTTCCCTGAATGCTACCAATCAGGAAAAATGATAATTTACTATTATACATGAGTTAACTGATTTTATTCTATTTGGCTCCATTTTCATTCTATTTTGGACACTATAACCTTCCAGAATTGTAAAATTTTGTGTTTTTTTTTCTCTTTGGAATTTTCTATCATACTACTAGTATCTTTCTTCAAAAATTTAAGAAGGCAGAAAGCTACATGACGCTGTAAAGGAAGGTCCCACTATTAAAAAGCTTAGGTATGGATGTTTAACAAAGTACTTAGCTGTCAATGTAAACTCCTTGAGGGTAGGAATTATGTCATGTTTACCAGTGTATCTCAGCACCCAACAGAATGCATATAGGGTCAACATTTTGTGTTGAAATGAATGCATGGAGCCATCTATGTGGCAATAAATAGAAATGCAGGGCAGATAGTAACATTGCAGTTTTATTGAGATGGAAACTAAAGCTTAGAGAAGGGGAGAGATTTGCCCAAGTTGTACATCTACAACAATATGTGCCAAAGATGATGCAAAATTCCAGTATGTGCATTAGTGTTTCACATTGCAGATTCTCATTGTAATGCAAGGGACTTGCATCAATATTCTCCAGTAATTATTGCAGTATGGTTTGAGGTTAGTCCTCATCAAACCTTAATTGATGTTGAGATCCCTGAATCATTACTGTCACCTAGAAGTAGAAGAGAACTTTGTGTTGTGCTTGTATACAACTCTGGTAAGGGCATTTGTTATTTAATTCTAATATTTAATAACGGGTTTAAATCTTTAAAAGTATGGCCAGGAAAAAGCTGGCAGAGCTGCACTTGACAGACTGTTTGGCCATTTAATACACAGGCAATTTTTATGTGGTATTAAAAGGCTTTCAGAAGGTTAAGTTGGAAAAATGCAGTTAAACACGCCCTAATAAGCTTCAGGATAATGTGGAATATCATCACTTCTTTCACCTTTTATCCCACTTTGTACTTACATATAATATTTAATTAAATATTGACTTAAATTTTAATTATACTAAACTAGCCAATATAATCAATGAAAAGTACTCTCTAAAATATAAACAAAAGGCTAAAAATAGAAATTTAATAATAACCACAGGGTGTTTTTGTTAGGCAGACGCTATACATCAGATACCAGTGGTGTAAAGGTAAGTAAGACACTCTCCCTGTCCTCAGTGCTCACAGCCTGGTGGGGATGGAAGCCCCTCAGCCATTGCCGGGCCAGGAGCTTCCTCCACTAATAGCACACTCTTTGTGGAATGCTTTCATCTCCTTCCAGTACACTTTTTGTATGTAACCTTTTATTTTAACATTTGTAAGTACCTAATTATTATGAAATTCATCTCTCTCCTTTCACCTCAATGGCAGCCATGTTCGATCTATATGGAAAATATTATAATTCCATTGTTTGAGTAGATTAACTGACACAACTGGGGTACTTTAAAACTCTGGTCTCCTAAGTTCTGGTAGTGTGTGAACACTTCTAAGAAAACAAATTGAATTAGTAGAAAGAATTTGGTTGGTCCTTAAGTTACAGAGACCTGGTTATGTTACTTAGCCTCCCTGGTTTAATATCTTTATTGGAAAAATGGGGAAAAGGCTTAGTTTGTAGGTTTATTATTAGGATTAAAAATAACATAGGTAAAGT
>VMDR010022000.1:0-16489 GCA_007922815.1 Macrotus californicus
TTTTTCCATAAAATAAAAGACACATTTTTCATTTTCACCTATAACTTTATTGATTTGGATATTTTTAGTATGTTGGCTATCTCCTACTATTGGCTTCTAGTGGGTAGAGGCCAGATGTGCTGCTACACATATTCCAATGCGTAAGACAACCCCACAGTGAAGAATTATTTGGCCAAAATGTCAATAGTACCAAGGAACTTCGCAAACCACTTCTGACATGTTTGATCAGTCACAGCACCTTCTCCATAGACGGCACAAATCATTCTTTGAATTTGTTTTATTTTTACCTTTCTCGAAATAATAAAGAATATTATGCCGAAAATCTTGCTTATTTTCTTCCATCTTCAATATTAAAATGGCTACACAGAAATTCACCAATCTTGATTTTTTTTAAATGCATGCTGATATGACAGCTGTCACAATACAATCTAACAAAATTATTTCGAATGAAGTAAAAAACAACTAAGCATTACTAGAGCCATCATTTTGGTCAACGCGACACCACAGCTTTTTTACCCACTTGTTTATTGACAGGCACTTGGGTTGCTTTCAGAGCTTGGCTATTGTAAACAATGCTACAATGAACATAGAAGTGCACATATTCTTTCAAATTAGTGTTTTAGGTTTCTTTGAATATATACCCAGAAGTAGAATTGCTGGGTCAAAGCAGTTCCATTTCAAAATTTTTGAAAGCCCTCCATACAGTGTTCCATAGTGGTTGCAAATTTATCATGCACACAGAGAAAAAAATTTCTACCCTATTTTATCCTTTAATTATAGACAAAATATTCTTTAAGATTAAACTCACCCATCATGGCAAACCAGCTCAACAATCTGAAAATTAGGGAAATGGTTCTCCCATCAGCATTCTTTACTACCTTAGGAGATAAAAAAAAACACACAAAAAAAACCATTAATAATAATAAGAGACAAAAGAGACAGACACACACACACGAACACCAATGAGAAACATACAATATTAGTAGTTCATGCATCTTGTTGAGGACAGGTCCTTTATTTTTCCCACTCAATTATTGAGAATGAAGAAAAAAATTGCTATTATTTTATATTAAATTTAACTCAGTGTTTTTCATGCTCCTGTCTATCAAAGCTTAAAAGAAAAAACCCAAAACAGAATTTTTGAAAGTCAAAAACCTTGAGAGATAATCCAATAAACTCAAATTCCTACAGTGCAATGGCAAACAAAGATGAGTAAAAAGGGTATAGGACATCAACAGAAAACGGTAAAGACTTACCAAAATTATCCCTTTCATAAGATAAAAAAATGTCAGGATCAATTTTATCAGAACTCTGAAATTAACCAAAGGCTAGCAGCAGCAGCAATCCAGGCAGCATTTAACTACCTCAATAAAGAGAGCCTTGTGGTATTCTAACCCTTCCTATTCCTATCTCCCTGCCCTTTACTCCCAGCTTCAAAATAGCAGTTAAACCAACAGCCCACGTGTACCATGACAATGAGCCTGGAAGCCACAGAAGACAACAGATGGGTCAGAAATACCTTCAAAGTCCAATTCTCCCTAAATTATCATTATTTGATCTATCTAGTGGTTAGATGGTAGGCCCCATCTGAAACATTGTCTTTGTTTAACTGGACTCAAAGCTCTTACAGTGCAAAAAGCTTGAGGTGTTTGTCAAAACCAATCAGGCAGTTACTGAATTATTTCAAATGTCTAAGGAAGGAGAAAACAGTTGGGGGCCAAACAACAGATTAAGACAAAAAATTCTTTAGAAATGCTGAGGAATGAGATGTCAACAGGAAACTTTGAGAATCTGCAACAGACTTCTGGGGATGTACAAGTCAAACAAGATGTCCATGGATGTTGCATACCGTAGTAAGGCCTAAGAAGGCCCTAAGGCTTTCGCTCCCAGCTAACCCTGAGGTGCTGCGCAGCAGTAAGTAAAGACTGAGGTGGAGATGTACATGCCTGGAAGAGTGCTGAAGACCACACCAACACACAGGCAGAGAACCTCTCAAAAAAGACTGAGAGACTTATTGGTTCCAGGCAGCTAAGGAAATGTCTCTCTAATCATTAGCTAACAACTAAACTAACTGAGCAGTCTTCAATCACCACACACAACAAAGAATTCGGACTTTAAAAAATTAGTTCTTAAGTCACTAAGTGAATAAACAAGAACAAAAAAATTCGGGAGGGACAAGAGTCTGACTTCCAGAGGTGGCACACAATATACTTAAAATGTTAAGTTTTCAAGAAAAAGTCATGATACACACAAAGACAGCATAGTTCCATGAACAGAAAAAAAAAAAGAAATCAATAGAAACTGATCCTCAGGAAGCCTGTATTTGAGTTAGACTAACAAAACAAGGACAATAAATCAGCTATTTTAAATATATTCAGAGAACCAGAAAAGCTATATCTAAGGTACTAAAGAATGTATGACAATGCTGTCTCATCAAACAGAATATCAACAAAAAGAATAAAAAATTATTAAAAAGGAACCAGATAGAAATTTTGGAGTTTGAAACGTACAATAACTGAAACCATTAAGCACACCACAAAATGCATAACTGGAATCCCAGAAGGAGAAGAGAAAAAGGGAACAGAAAGAGTATTTTAAGAAATAATAGCCAAAAACTTCCCAAATTCAAGAAAAACAATCTGTACATCCCAGAAGCTCAACAAACTCCAAACAGAATAAAATCAAAGTGGCCCATACCTTGATACATCATAATCAAACTGTTCAAAAACAAAGAATCTTAAGAGCAGCAACAGAGAAGGAAATCATTATGTACAAGAGATGCTCAACTAACTTCTCCCTGGTAACCTAGAAGACCAGAAGGCAGGAGAATGACATTCGGAGTGCTAAAAGAAAAATACCATCGATCAAGAATTTTATATCCAGGCTGTTAGGGGAATTCTCCTGCAGCAGCTGCCCCGGCCTACTGCGCCCCTACCCCCACCCAGCCGCCGGGCGCTCTCCCTGTGGCACCAAAGGCCCCGAGCTCACACACGAAACCCCGGCACAGTGGGAACCCGAACCTGCGGGACTGGAAGCCACCCGTCCCATCCCAGTACCTGAGGCCTGGCGTGCGTGGCCGCAGCCCCGACACGGTATGCACCGGAACCTCCAGGACCGGAAGCCGCCGGTCCCAGTACTGGAGGCTGAGAGTGCACGACCGGAACCCCAGGAGGCACCGCGCACACAAGCCCTGCGCTCCGTGGGAAGCATCAGAGGACGTGCGCACCTGCACCCTTAGCGCCAGCGACACCTGGACTGGCTTGGCCGGTTTGAAGCCAGCAGGAGGACCTTTTTTTTTTTCTTTTTTTTTTTAAATAACTCCTTTGCCCTTTCTTTCCTTCTTTTTTCTTTCTTCCTTTCTTCCCTCCTTTATTCCCTCTTCCTTCCTTTTTTTTTTTTTTTTTTGTTAATTCCCACAAGTGAGACAATAAAACCTGGACTTGTGAAAAGACCAGAGCTTAATCCAAAGAACGGTCATCCCAACAGCTGAGACAGTGAAAAAAATCTCAATTTGCTACTTCAGAGAACTTGCAAGTTACTGTATATTTGTATTATTTTTTCACTATTCTTATATCTATTATTTTATTAGTATTTTTGTATTTCCCTTCTTTTTGTTTTGCCTTCTTTGCTTGGCTTGTTAAACTGCATTGTAAGACTGGTTTCCCTTGTTCTCTCTTTCATACTGTGTTTTTAATTTTGTTGTCTTTTCACTTCACTTGGGTTCCATTAGCACACTATTCTAGGTCCTATACTTCCTATTTTTGTTATCCAGATCACACAGATTCTGTCATATGATTGTTGCTCCATAACTATTGTAAATAATTGCTGTTCCATACAATTGTAAATACTACACAGTACCCTTCCCAGATCTTAGCTCATTCCACTGTTTCCTGAACTGTATTACTATTGTGGTTAACTCTGCTCGCTCATGCTCTACACACATTTTCAATCCTTTTCTCTCACTTTACCTCATAATCTGACCTCCCACAAGCTCACTGCTTTCTAGATCCAACTCACAATCCTTCCCCTCCCAACAGGAGTCTTATCTCCTTTCCACCCTTTCTAAAAAGTGGCTAGCTGGGAGAAATATCATGGCTAACACTATACGTACCCAAAGGATCTCCTATCTCTTCTCTATGGGTTGGTACTTAGAATACATAGAATTACATAGAATACACTCCCACTGTCTTAAACCATTTTGCCTTCCCCTCCAACTGATCACAAAAAAAGAGTAGGTTGGGGCTGTGAACACCAGTACACCTGCTGGAAGAGAAACTGACCAACAAAGGAACCAACACCAGATAACAACAGAAGAAGGTGAAGGAGGGAATGGAAGCCACACTAACTCAACCCAGGACCAATCTGGAAACACAACTAATTGGTGGAGAAATTATTCAGAACAAAAAACTGAACAAGAAAGAGAGAATCCTCAAAACCTTGTACATACGGAAGAACCAGCTTCAACACAACCTGCCCACACCTGCACAACAGAATATAAGACGTGGAGGACGGAGTGACCCTCAGTTAACCATCTGGAGGGAAGGATTCACCAAAGAAAGACCCAATGACAATCAAAACCCAAAGACATACAGAGAGCCAACATAAACGACAGCCCCAGACCAGTGAGCTCAGGAGATCAAGGAGACTGCACCACTGAATCTCACAGGTCTTCTACCACAGAAGTTCACACCATAAACTCAGGGAGTCAGAACAGACCAATTTAAAAAGCAGAGGCTAACAAGAAGAGTCTCACAAACCATGGGCAGACACAGAAACAATCCCCGAATGAAAGGAAAGGAGGAAGCCTCAGAAAGAATGTTAAATGAAACAGAGGCAAGTCAACTATCAGATATTGAGTTCAAAGCAATGGTTATGAGGAAGATCAATGAGCTCACAGAGAATTACCATAAACTACAGGGACACTACAATGAACTCACTGCAAACTGTATCAACATGAAAAAGGAAATAGAAAATATCAACAAGGGCGAACAGGAAACAAAGAATACAATTTTTGAACTGAAGAACACAGTAGAAGGAATCAAAACCAGGCTCAATGAAGCAGAGGATCAGATTGGCGAGCTGGAGGACAAGGTAGAAAAAAACACCCAGAAAGAATAAAAAAAGGAAAAGAGGCTCAGAAAGAATGAAGAGGGGTTAAGGAAAATACAGGACAACATGAAACATAATAATATCCGCATAATAGGGATACCAGAAGGAGGAGAAGAGCAAGGGATGGAAAACCTGTTTGAAAAAGTAATGATGGAAAACTTCCCGAATTTGATGAAAGAAAAAGTCACACATATCCAGGAAACACAGAGAGTCCCAATGAAGAGGAACCCAAGAAGGCCCACTTCAAGACACATCATGATTAAAATGGCAAAATTCCAAGACAAAGAGAGAATCTTAAAGGCAGCAAGCAAGAAACAGGAAGTAACATACAAGGGAATCCCAATAAGACTAGCAGCTGACTTCTCAATGAAAACGCTCCAAGCCAGAAGGGAATGGCAAGAAATATTCCAAGTAATGAGAACCACAGGCTTGCAACCAAGACTTCTCTATCCAACAAGGCTTTCAATTAAAAAGGAAGGCAAAATAAGGAGCTTCTCGGACAAAAAAAGCTTCAAAGAATATACCGCCTCCAAACCAGCTCTGCAAGAGATGTTAAAGGGTCTGCTTTAAGAACAGGAAGAAATACAGTGAAAGAGAGAGGAACACCGGTACAAAAAAATGGCGATGAATATGTACCTACCAATAATAACTTTAAATGTAAATGGATTAAATGACCCAATAAAAAGACACAGAATAGCTGAATGGATAAGAAAATATGACCCACATACATGCTGCCTACAAGAGATCCACCTCAGAACAAAAGACCTATACACATTGAAACTGAAGGGTGAGAAACAAATATTCCAAGCAAACGAGGAAAAAAGCTGGCGTAGCAATACTCATATCGGATAAAATAGACTTCCAAAGAAGAGCCATAAAAAGAGACCCAGAAGGTCACTTCATAATATTCAAGGGAACAATCCACCAAGAAGAAATAAATATTGTAAACATATATGCACCCAACATAGGAGCACCCAAATATATAAAGAAAACATTAGAGGACTTCAAGAAAGATATTAAAAGCAACACAATTATACTATGAGATTTTAACACCCCATTGTCAAAAATGAACAGATCTTCCAAACAAAATATAAACAAAGATATTGTGGCATTGAACAAAGCCCTAGATGAAGTGGACTTAACTGATATATATAGAGCCTTTCATCCCAAAGAAGCAAAATACACATTCTTTTCAAATGCACATGGAATATATTCAAAGATAGACAACATGATAGGACACAAAACAAGCCTCAACAAATTCAAGAAAATTTAAACTATATCAAGCATTTTCCCCAACCACAAGGGACTGACACTGGAAACCAACCTCAAGGAAAAAACCCCAAAACACTCAAACTCATTGAGATTCAATAGCATGCTATTAAACAATGAATGGGTCAACAATGAGATTAGGGAAGATATCAAAAAGTTGCTGGAAACAAATGAAAATGAACAAACAACAATCCAAAACTTATGGGACACAGCAAAGGCAGTCCTGAGAGGGAAGTTCATAGCAATACAGGCCTACCTAAAGAAGATAGAAACATTTCAAATAAACAACCTAACCCAACGCCTACAAGAACTCGAGGAACAACAACAAAGACAGCACAGAGCAAGTAGAAGGAAGGAAATAACCAAGATCAGAGCAGAATTAAACAACATGGAGACTAAAAGCACAATTCTAAGGATCAATAAATCCAGGACCAAGTTCTTCGAAAAGATAAACCAAATCGACAAGCCTTTAAGCAGACTCATCAAGAAAAAAGAGAGAGAGGACACAAATAAACACAATCAGAAATGAAAGAGGAGAGATTACAACTGATACCACAGAAATACAAAGGATTGTAAGAAATTACTATGAAGAACTATATACCAAGAAATTTGAAAACCTAGGTGAAATGGACAAATTTCTAGAAAAATATAATCTTCCAAAACTGAACGAAGAAGCAGCAGAAAGCCTGAACAGAACAATAACAGCTGATGAAATTGAAGCAGTAATCAAAGAGCTTCCAACACATAAAAGCCCTGGATGAGATGGCTTCACCGGAGAATTTTACAAAGCATTTAAGGGAGAGCTAACCCCCATCCTTCACAGATTATTCCAAAAAATTCAAGAAGATGGAAGACTCCCAGACTCTTTTTATGAAGCCAGCATCATCCTAACCCCAAAACCAGATAAAGACATAACCAAGAAAGAAAACTTTAGACCAATATCGCTGATGAATTTAGATGTTAAAATCCTGAACAAAATATTGGAAAACCACATCCAGCAATACATTAAAAAGATCATACACCATGATCAAGTGGGATTCATCCCAGGGATACAAGGATGGTACAATATTGGCAAATCAATAAATGTAATACACCACATAAACAAAATGAAAGACAAAAATCACATGATCATATCAATAGATGCAGAAAAAGCCTTTGATAAGGTACAGCACCCATTTATGATAAAAACACTTAGCAAAATGGGAATAGAGGGAGCATTCCTCAACATTATAAAGGCCATATATGAGAGACCTACAGGCAACATCATACTCAATGGGCAAAAACTTAGAGATTCCCACTAAGATCAGGAACAAGACAAGGATGCCCGCTTTCACCACTCTTATTCAACACAGTATTGGAAGTCCTAGCCACAGCAATCAGACAAGAAAAAGAAATAAAAGGCATCCAAATTGGAAAGGAGGAGGTAAAACTGTCATTGTTTACAGATGACACGATAGTGTACACAGAAAATCCTATAGACTCCAGAAAAACACTACTCCACCTAATAAATGAATTTCTCAAGACAGCAGGATACAAAGTCAATATTCAGAAATCAAAGGCATTTTTGTACACCAACAATGAGACATCAGAAGCAGAAATCAGGAAAAAAATCCCATTTGATATAGCAACAAGGAAAATAAAGTACCTAGGAATAAACCTAACCAAAGAGGTAAAAGACCTGTACTCAGAAAACTATACAACACTGAAGAGAGAAATTAAGTAAGACACAAACAATGGAAGCATGTACCATGCTCATGGATAGGAAGAATTAACATCATCAAAATGGCCATACTACCCAAAGCAATTTATACATTCAATGCAATTCCTATTAAAGTACCAATGACATATTTCACAGATATAGAACAAACATTTCAGAAATTTATATGGAACCTAAACGACCCCTAATAGCTGCAGCAATTCTGAGAAAGAACAACAACGCAGGAGGGATCACAATACCTGATATCAAACTGGATTACAAAGCCTCTGTAATCAAAACAGCCTGGTACTGGCAAAAGAACAGACACACAGACCAATGGAACAGAACAGAGAGCACAGAAATAAACCCAAGTCTCTATGGTCAATTAATATTTGACAAAGGGGGAAGAAGCATAAAATAGAGTAAAAATAGCCTCTTCAAAAAAAGATGTTGGGAGATGTGGCAGCTACATCACAAAAAATGAAAGTTGATCACCCACTTAGCACCATACACAAAAATAAACTCAAGGTGGATAAAAGACTTAAATATAAGTTGTGGCACCATTAAAGTCCTACAGGAGAACATAGTCAGTAAAATCTCAGATATTCCACGCAGCAATATTTTCACCTATATGAACTCTAGAGCAAGGGACATAAAGAAAAGAATAAACATGTGACACCTCATCAAAATAAAAAGCTTCTGCATGGCTAAAGGAAACAGCACTAAAATGAAAAGAGAAGCAACTGTATGGGAAAACATATTTGCCAATTATACCTCAGACAAGGGTTTGATCTCCAAAATATATAAAGAACTCACACGACTCCACTCCAGGAAGACAAAATAAATAAATAAATAAATAATGGGCAAAAGATCTGAACAGACACTTCTCCAAGGAGGACACACAGAGGGCCCAGAGACATATGAAAAGATGCTCAGCATCACTAGCCATCAGAGAGATGCAAATTAAAACCGCATTGAGATACCACTTTACATGGGTCAGAATGGCCATCATAAAGAAATCAACAAATAAGTGTTGGAGAGGAGGATGTGGAGAAAAGGTAACCCTAGTGCACTGATGGTGGGAATGCAGACTGGTGCAGCCACTGTGGAAAACAGTATGGAATTTCCTCAGAAAACTAAAAATGGAACTGCCTTTTCACCCAGCAATTTCACTACTGGGATTATATCCTGAGAGCCCTGAAACACCAATCCATAAGAACCTATGTACTTCAATGTTCATAGCAGTAGAATTTACAATAGCCAAGTGCTAGAAGCAACCTAAGTTTCCATCAGTAAATGAATGGATGAAAAACTACATTTACACAATGGAATACTACACAGCAGAAAGAAAGAAGGAGCTCCTACCCTTTGCAACAGCATGGATGGAACTGGAGAGCATTATGCTAAGTGAAATAAGCTAAGAGGTGAAAGACAAATTCCTTATGATCTCACCGTTAAGTGGACCCTAATCAACAAAACAAACAAGCAAACAAAATACAACGGGAGACAATGAAATAAAGCACAATCTGACAGTAACAAGAGGGGAGGTGGGTGGGGATAATGAGGGGAAAGCGGGGAATGAATTTCAGAACAACTACAAAGGACACATGGACAAAACCAAAGGGGGTAGAATCAGGGGAGGGAGGTGGGGATGGCTGGAGTGCGGGTAGATTGGTGGGGGGAAATGCAGAAAATTGTACTTGAACAATAAAATAAAAAAGAAAATATTTTGCCAATTTCTTATGATCCACCCACTCCACTCCTAGGTATTTACTCAGGAAAAATAAATGCATCTGTCTACACAAATACCTGTACACAAATGTGCATAGCAGCTTTATATGTAATAGTCACAAATTAGGAACTCAAATGTTCATCAAGAGGTAAATATTCATTTATGGTGACAAAAAGCAGATCACTTGTTGCCTAGAGACAATGGATAGAGACAAGACAGTGATGGGATTACAAAGAGCAGGAAGAAACTATATGAGATAATGAATATGTTTACTATCTTGATAAAGGGATTATTTCATAGGTGTATACATGTATATGTCAAAATTCACCAAATCATAAACTTTAAATGTACACTTTATGTCAATTATCTCCATCTAGCTACATAATTTTTGTACGTATGTAGGACAAACCATATGTCCCAATTTGCACATGAATAACTAAAACTAGATTATAAATTTCTTAAAAAGTTATTTTACTGATTCCGTTTGACAGTCTTAAGATTTTCAATAACTGAATAGTTACTGAAAGTGAATTTTAAAATTAAAGTAGTAAGGAAAAAGAAAACCAATATGAATACTCCCATTAAAAAACCTCTCTAACCAAACAATAAAAAAATCTATACTCTCTAACCAAACAATAAAAAAATCTATTAAAACTTCCATATAGTCCTGTGTGGGTGGCTCAATTGGTTGGCACGTCATCCTGTACATCAAAAGGTTCAGGTTTGATTCCCAGTCAGAGCACACACCTAGATGGCAGGTTTGATCACATTGGCCCACAATGGAGGCAACCAGTGGATGTTTCCCTGTCACATCAGCGTGTCTGTCTCTGTCTCTGTCTCTGTCTCTCTCTCTCTCTCCCCCCTCCTCCCTCCCTTCCTCTTCCCTCCCTCCCTTCCTCTTTCTCTAAAATCAGTAAACATCCTTAGGTGAGGATTAAAAAAAATTTTTAAACCATCCATATAGTCTTTTATGTCTGATTATATGGCAGAAAACAAAACAAAATAATATCTTCAAAATGGTGAGTGAAAAATAATCACCAATCTACATTTCCATACACAACCAAAGTATTCAAGAACAAGAGCTAAAGAGTTCCAACAAACAGAAATCATAATTTATCACCAGCAGACACTTAGTTGAGGAATTTCTAAAAAATATACTTCAAAAAGAAGGAAAGTGATTCTAGGACAACAAAAGCTAGCCAGAAACTGGTAGACATGGTAAATCTAAACAAGTATTAATTGTATAAAACAAAAACAAAATGCTCAATTCCCGGAAATGAAAAGAAGGTAAAATTATAATATAGAACAAATATAACAAAAGGAAGGATTAAAGTTATTCACCCATAATTGCCTTCTTCTGGAAACTTGTCCCTTCTACCATCACCACTGCCAAACCACCCACTTGATTACCAAGTGTCACCAAATTAGCAAACGCCATAACTGATTGATGGTCCAGAGGTGGGCAACTGACCCAAGCAGGAGTAAAAACAATCTCTAAAAATCACAAACAGGTCACCAAAAGCAGAGAAGAGTCAGCAGGTATTATGAGCCGTGTCGATGCAGGGCTGCATGCCCTGTTGACAGCCACCTCGTATTTCTGCTGAGATACTCCCTCCCTATTTTCTTCTTGTCCAAACCACTTTTTAAGGACCCAGCTTATGCCTTCCCTGTCCCCCTCACCTGGTCAGCTTCCCCTCTGCAAATGGCAGAAGTGGAAAATAATTATTCTCTATGGACTGTCAGTGTGGTAGGCACTTCACATACATTATCACCTAACCTTAACTACATTAGAATGACAGCACTTGCTGTCTCTCCACTCACCATGGCAGGGCCCTTTTTCTTAAAGGATATTACCTTATATAGTAGCTTCCTAATCACCCGACATGTTTAAATGTGTTCTCTGCAGCTAGACGACAATGTTCTCATATATAGGAACTGATACTTCTTTATTTTGTCTCCATGAGTATTCTCTCTCCGCTCCATTCTCTCCCCTTTTGAATTACACCCTTCCTATTTCTCAACCCCTTCTCATTACTACTACAATTGCTACAACAAAAGCTAATATTTATAATAGTTTGCAAATTGCTGGCACTGTGCTAAATGCTTTACAAGCATTTCATTTCATCCTCACAACAATCCCATAAGGTAGATATTATCTCCCCATTTCAAACAGGAGGAAAAAGTCTTGGAGAATTTAAAGAACTTGCTTTCTCACAGTAGGATGAACCTAGATGTGTAAAAAATATCACCGTCAACTCTGCAAGTATCACATCCCCACCTTTATCTGCTGTGGAGTTTGTACTGTAGTAAACTTGGGTAAATTGAAATTACATTTTCCAGAATCCTCTTCCCACATTATTCAAGGTTAGGTTTACGCAAAGGAGGAAATTATTTTCACAAGACCATGGCTACACAGACAGATGCAGAGTGGTCAGTGGATTCCACTGTACGCTCTGCTCTCTCCTGTTCTGCATGTAGTTCTCCTGCCAACCCTGCTGGCTAAACAGCAACTTCAGGTCCACCACCAAAACCTTGACTGAAGACCATAAAAGAGGTAGCTATGCAGAGGCAATAACTTTTCACAAGCTTTCCACCAGCTCTCCTACATGATCCCAAATCCAGCAGCTGGGCATTCCTGGCTTCTCAGACTCACCTGCAAACTCTGACTTGACCACTGCACCACTGCTTCAGGAAGGCAATTCGTGACTTTTCTCTGATCTGACAACTCTCCTTTATCCCACAACTGTGTAAGGTCTTTCTCATTTCATAAATCCCTAATTACATAATATCACAACAACTCAGCTTCCCTGATTGAACCCTATCTAATGCAACTTCTCAAGTCTCCTCCACATCTGGCCAAGAATTCTGCAACGTTCCATTCTGAGATCTTTCTGCACAACCACATCTAAGCCACTGGGTCCTTTCACAGCCTCCAATTAAGCCTTCCTTTATTAGTTCTGCACCACCTGTCTTTGCTTCCAAACAGGCTGACGTTTCCCTCATTCTAAAGAAGCCGTATTTCCCTACTTGATTGATCATCTGCAAGAAGGCAAGGATTAAAAAAAAAACCTAGAGTGGGTATCAGATTAACCAGTGGCAATACTAATTTATTAACTACAAATGAAATAAGCTAAGAACACTTAGGTTATGTCGATGCAATGGTTAGAGATGTGAAGATGGAGAAAAGAACAAGGATACAGAAAGATTCTAAGAAAAGTATGTGTTGATATGTGATTTAGCCCAAATGTGTTTTTCATTGGAAGGAGAGAAGTTTCTTTTAATGTAGTTATTATTGTGGGCTTTTCCAAGTATGTCCCTAGATTATTTAAAAATTTCTAGTGGACATAAAAGGTTACAGATACAATTTTTCCAGGAATTTCTTATCTTTTCCAAAAAGATCTTCCCTTTTGGCTAAAGTATTTCAAAAAACATATTTCACATGTCCTGGGTTACCATTCAAACCCTAAGAATAATTCAGTTCTCTGTATTTTCTAAAGCTCAAGTCTTACTATCCCAGATTTTATCACTAAACTGGCCCACAGGTGATTCTGATTTCTCTCACATCAGTCCTAAAGTTATTAACTCTTTGAACAAGTATTTACTAAATACTTACTATATGTCATGCACCAAACAACACAAGGTATCTGGTTATAAAATACATTTGAGTAAGAGATCTCATTCTGATAAATTAATTACATTTAAACAGCTATTTATCTTCCAAATGATACCCTGTTAACAAATCTTCCCTGGACTGCTGTAACTTTAATAACCTCCCAAGCAAGAAACTTAAATCTCTTCTTTCAAGTATATTTTATTGATTATGCTATTACAGCTGTCACAATTTTTTCTCTCCCCTTCAACCCTCTCCAACCTGTACCCCCTCTTAGTTCATGTCCACGGGTTGTACATATAAGTTCTTCGGCTTCTCCATTTTCTATACTATTCTTAACCTCCCCCTGTCCATTTTATGCCTACTAATTATGCTTCTTATTCCCTGTACCTTTTCCCCCTCTCTCCCTCATCCCCCTCCACATGATCTCCATTTCTGTGATTGTTCCTTTTCTAGTTGTTTGCTTAGTTTTTGTTTTTTTAGGTTCAGTTGTTGATAGTTGTGAGTTTGTTGTCATTTTACTGTTCATAGTTTTTAATCTTCTTCTATTTCTTAGATAAGTCCCTTTAACATTTCATATAATAAGGGCTTGGTGATGATGAATTCCTTTAACTTTACCTAAGCTAGGAAGCACTTTATCTGCCCTTCCATTCTAAATGATAGCTGTGCTGGATAGAGTCATCTTAGATGTAGGTCCTTGCCTTTCATGACTTGGAATACTTCTTTCCAGCCCCTTCTTGCCTGTAAGGTTTCTTTGGAGAAATCATTTAACAGCTTTATGGGCACTCCTTTGTAGGTAACTGTCTTGCTACTTTTAAGATTCTCTCCTTATCTTTAATCTTGGGTAACATAATTATGATAGGCCTTGGTGTGTTTCTTCTTGGATCTAATTTCTTTGGGACTCTCTGAGCTTCCTGGACTTCCTTGAAGTCTATTTCCTTTGCCAGATTGGGGAAGTTCTCCTTCATTATTTGTTCAAATAAGTTTTCAATTTCTTGCTCTTCCACTTCTCCTCCTTGCACCCCTATGATTTGGATGTTAGAGCGTTTAAAGTTGTCCCAGAGGTTCCTCAGCCTCTCCTCCTTTTTTTGAATTCTTGTTTCTACATTCTGTTCCAGTTGGATGTTTATTTCTTCCGTTTGTTCCAAATTGTTGATTTGCGTCCCACTTTCTTTCTCTTCACTGTTGGCTCCCTGTATATTTTCCTTTATTTCACTTTGTATGGCCTTCATTTCTTCCTTCATTTTGTGACTGAACTCAATCATTTCTGTGAGCATCCTGATTACTAGTGTTCTGAACTCTGCATCTGATAGGTTGTCTACCTCCTCATCACTTAGTTCTTTTTCTGGAGTTTTGATTTCTTCTTTCATTTGGTCATATTTCTTTGTCTCGGTGCACCTGTTATGTTGTAAGGGGCAGATCCTTAGGTATTCACCAGGGCGGAGCAACCCTCTTTGCTGAGTTGTGACACTGTCTTTGGGGGAGGGGTCAGAGAGGCAACAATGCTGCTTGCTCGGCTCTTGCCCCACTTTCCTTCACTTCCCACAAGTGGACTATGCCCTTTCAGGTGCTGATTCCCATGTGGATGGGTTTGTGCATGTTCTAGGACCCCTTGGGCCCCTCCAGTGAATTCTCCTGTGAGACTGGGAGTTTCTCCCACCTTTCCAACACCTAGAGAATTTTACAGCCAGATGTTATGAGTGTTTAGTTTCCAGCGCTGAAACCCCGGGTTTCACCATCTGTCTCGTTCCCCAATTGTTCCTCCTGGCTTATCCACACGTGAATGCGGGGCTGCCCAAACTGCCAGCCCCCACCTCACCTGTATGGGTCCAGTGCCTTGCCACAAGTTCTCTCTGCCGGCTGTCCATCTCTGCCCTCCTGCCAGTCTGAATGAATGTTTCTTTATCTCCTTGGTTGTCAAAGATCCATGCAGTTTGATTTTCTGACAGTTCTAGCTATTTTTTATTTTTAAATTGGTTGTTATCCTTCTTTTGGTTATGTGAGGAAGCGAAGCGTTTCTACCTATGCCTCCATCTTGGCCAGAACTCCACTTAAATCTCTTTTGACTCTTCATTATTTTCTATTAAGTCATGGGTCTCACTGAATCATGGGCTACATAGGTCTTTAAGAAATCACTTATGGGAACTTTTCAAATTCAGAAATGTTCAAGTCACTCTGTTACAGTCTATCCTGATTAATTGCAGATTTAAGACTGAACTCAGGTTCTCTACCTACCATAAGTGCTCAACAAACAGAATAGAATAGTGTTTGTGGTATTCTCTTCAGGAAAACTCTAGACAAGAAATCCCTCAGCACATCCCTGAGTAAACGTTCTAACCCTAAGGCTGTATGCAACAGTCCATGACTATGGAACATACTTTTAGGATACTAATTAATATACACTATATGATCTTAGAACACATAACTACCCTTTCTCAAGCCATGGGCAAGATTTGTGTGTGCAGGGACATGGCAATTAGTGGGTGAAGTCATTAGACTTCAACCTTGTACTGCTCACAGACTGGATGGTTAATGTTGCACCATCTCTCAAAGCACATTTTTATCAACACTAAGGCTACCTTCTACTTCTTTTGACAGTGTCTGAGCAAGATGGATATCTTGTAAATATTGTTTGACATACTGTTCTTATACACTACAAGTCATATCATACAATAAAATTAATAATTTTAAAAAGGAGTCAGCAGGCTAGTTAAAAATACCTAAACTGATTTAAAAATACATTAAAACCACCATATAAATCTTTCCTTAAAATGAAACAGAGGACATTGGTCTCATTTCCTTATATTAAAATGAACAAAATATTTTGGATTAAAAATCCACCAATACTATTGAAGTATAGTCATTCAGCTGAAGTTAGAGTAATCACAAACTTATCAAATAATTATAATGAAGCATCTTTAAGTCACAAATCTAAAATAAAATACAACCTGGGAGCACTTATTAATAGCAGAGAAACAATCAAAAGCTGACTTTATCTTGTACTGCAGTCTGTTCCCAAAGACTCATAAAGAATAATAAATATCAACTCATATTCTCCCCACCGGCTATTAGT
>VMDR010022001.1:0-16483 GCA_007922815.1 Macrotus californicus
TATCTGCATTCTAAAGTACCTTGCAGCATTATTCACCTTACTTAGGGTATGGAAACAACCTAAGTTGTAGCTCATTTGACAGATAATTAATGTGGTTGTGGTAGAACTGCAAACCCTCTTGTGTGTCATTTCAAAGATTAAGTCAATTCTTTAATATTTAGCTGTGTTTCTTGGAATCTACCTCACAGGGGCAGACTCCAGAAGACCAGCCAGATATTTGGTGAGAGTAGTTTATATGTGAAATGTGTTCCCCACCTCTGACTTGTTTCTTTCCTGGTTTCTCTTCCCCCAATTTCAGCTGTTGTAGTTGCCCAGAGCTCTGTTCCCTGGATTTTCTGGCCAGAAAGACAGTTGGTATCTACCTGGACCTCGCCTTGCAGCTCTGATGTCGGTCAGCCCCCAGGCTAAATTTCATGGAAAAAAGGGAACTCCCTCCCAATTACTTCCTATTCCAAGTGCTGAGTCCCTGACTGGTGCACATGCGCAGCAATATGGCGATTGGGTGGGGGGGGGGTGTGTATAAGGGCCCCAAATGGTAATGTAAAAAAAAATACAATAAAGATTAAATTTTAAAAAATATAACAGCCCTGGCTGGTGTAGCTTAGTGGATTGAATGCCGGCCTGTGAACCAAAGAAAGGGTTGCCAGTTCGATTTCCAGTCAGGGCACATGCCTGAGTTGCAGGCCAGGTCCTCAGTGGGGGATATGTGAGAGGCAACCACACATTGATGTTTCCTTCTCTTTCTCCAGCCTTTCCACTCTCTCTAAAAATAAATAAAAATAAAATAAAAATATAATAAAATGTGCCTATATTGTTTTTTCTTTTCTTAATTTAATCTTTATTGTATTTTGTTTCCATTATATACCCTCCCCCAGCAATCATCACACTGAGGTAGGAGATAATCAGGAGGGAGGCACCCAGGGACTAAGACAAAGGATGTCTATACAGAACAGAAGCCCTGTTCAAAAACCGGTTCCTCAGGCATGAAAGAACTCCAGAGGCACCCCAGGGTTAAGACAAAGAACATCAATGCAAGACCCTGTTCTAAGACCTGTTATCCCCACTTTCTGGAAAAGCGCTGAATCATGGTAACTCATGATTGCACTGGTCCAGATGATGCTACCTGACCCCTGCTTCATTATAATAGTGTTATAAATAAGTTAGTATGGTGGGATCCCCTCTCCCGGTGGCCAATCAAGGAAAATCATGGCCATGCTGAGTTAAACACTAGCAAAGCTCAGTTTTCCAAGTATGTCTCTTATAATGCTAGTGCCATGTGTGATACACACACACACACACACACACACACACACGAGTGATGTGATAATTTGATATTTATCTTTGAGCAGTGTGGCATATTTTATTTTCCTTAGAGCTTTGCAATGTTGAAGAACATATGAAAAGCTCTGAGAACTCTTGCCTCAAGAAATGCTGTTGAAGGTTGTTTTTCTCCCTTTCTTTTTATACTTTCCCTCTCCTGCTCATAAACGTTTATTAACATAGAAACAACATCTGGGCCACTTTTTTCGGAGCATCAGTTAAAAAGGACTGAAATGGATCTAAATGTAGATGGAATGCATGCCAGTTGACTATGGCACCTAAGACTCCAGAGTCCAAAGATAAGCCAGGTCACTATTGGCTCATCACTCCACAGACCCAGGGACAGGTATCCAAATAAGCCTACTTCTTGACAATCCTGGCGGAGCAAGCAGGGAATTTGAATATTCAATATGTTCCCTCAGAAAATGCAAGTAGGAAATTCCCTCTATAAGGCAAAATAAATATCTTCCAAAATCCTCTCCTTTATCTGTTTCTGCCAATCTAATTCATGGACCAAGACAGTGGCTCTCCTTAATCTAGTTTGTGTCATCTTGTCACACCTCTTCTCTTCCTGCTTTTGCAGAATTCCATCATCTCCCTAAAGACTTAGCGTTAGCTGAGTGTTGCTCACCCCACTGCCCTCCCCACATTTCCTACATATGCTTTTTTCTATTCTCTCCTGTAAATACATATCAGTTTGCTTTTGGAAGTCTTTTATTAGCTGTTGGACCCATTTTCACTTGTCTCCATTTCCAGTAACATAACAAGTAAGAGTTCTAGAGCCATATATATGGCTGAGAGAGAAAAGGCAGTGAAATTAGGTGAGAATGGGGAGAGGTTGTGACTAATCAGACATTTTCCCCCAATCCAAGCAAAGTCCAAACTTTTTTTTAACACTTTCTGAATTATGACTTTTGCTGTTGTTTCAATTAATGTCAGAATGCAAAATCTCTTAAAAAATAGTTGTAAAAGAGGAATCAAAAGAATTCAAATACCTAGAGCTATGGATCAGATCATGGAAGATAAACTCCTTCAAAGGAGGAAACACCCATGTTAGCCTAGGAAACATTCACGAGGCAGCAACTACAGAGTGAACAGATTGCATTGAATAACTGAGGTCCAATCTACATTAATGGACTTGGTCCTGACTACACCTCTTTCCAACAAGTGACCTCATGCTGGTGGTCATGAGTTTCAATCATTGGCCACTGTGATCTCTGATCGATTTGATTCTCAAACAGTGGTTGAAAGTCAAGAGCTAATAAGGAAGTGGTTGCCTTTATTGGATATTGTGAATTTCTTCTCAAGTCCTTTATAATAAATCCATATTTTGCCTAGGGTGAAAATGTCTTTCAATTTTATCAGATTGTGATGTTTTTTGAACTTTCAGAAGTAAAACTATATTGTTTGTAATATGGTTGGAAGTGTGTGGATCCTTTCTAGCTGATCATGGGTTCATCCATGATTTTCCTACGTTTCAAAAAACACATGGTGTGTGTGCATGTTCACATGAACTTGCTATTCTTGTTTTTAATGTGGTTGGTGGCTTTGTGGTTTTGTGGGAGCTCCCACTGGTGTGAGTCTGTGTCATTAGTCAGTGGCAGAGGAGTATATATAATTCACCCCTCAGAACCCGGCCCATCCTTACATTGTCTTCTTGCTCCCTCAGTAAACCTCAGTGGAATTCTGTGATATCCCTAATGAAGAAATAAAAAAAAAAGATTTTGAGAGTGGTGGCACTTCAAGAAAGTTGCTTTTATTATAATGCTATTCATTTTTGGAGACACTTTCAAAATTGTTTTCTCTTCATATGAACACAAAAATTAAAATAGCAAATGATGTGAAATTATCCTCCGGGAACACCTCACATTTGTCAGTTTATCAGTATCCACTTTGCTTCCCAAGATCCTTACGAGCTTCCAGTGACTGTCAGGGTTGAATAGAGAAGAAAGGCCAGGAAAGAATTAGGCTGCTTGCTCTGTTTGGGGGACAGGGGGGCTATAAATTAGTAAGCTGTCTTAAACTGAAGACCATTTTTTTGTGAGAAATAAAATTTATATATATAAAATATGTAAACTAATATTTTCAAAGGCAGTATATCATATTTCTGATGATGCCAGTTTTGGATGCCTGGTTTAAAAAAATCTACTACTCCTCTAACTAGGCATGCGACCTCAGGCAACTTACGAAATCTGTGTATGCCTGAGATTCTTCACTTGTAAAAGGATAAAATGAAAACCACTTATTTTTTGTAAGGAGAAAGGGATGCGCATGTGTAAAGATACTATAAATACTGCCTGAACACAGGCACAAGCTAAGTGTTCATTATTTTCATTGTCGTTGTTATTATTACTAATGTAGGAAGATGCTTTGTATTTCATATCCTATTCTGGATGTTCATGAGTAAGAAAAAGTCACTGGACCTAAAAATGCCTGATGAAACATGGAAGGAACTTTGTGTGGATGAGAAAAAATCCTAAACATGGACTGGCCTCCAGACTTAGTTAGGCTCTTTCCTCTCCCTTATAACCTAGACAATACAAATAACTTAGAACCATCAATAAACTACATTAAATGTCATATGTTAAAATGGCCCTTCATCCTTATTAAACTTGAACCATCCTCTGAACATATTTTTTGCCAAATCTTTTTTTCACAACATATGAATTGAAACACATATGTTTTTTATCATTTAAAATTCCACTAAACCTAGACCTTCCATACTTGCATAACATTAACCTTTGAGTAGCAAATTACAGAGAAATCTGGAAGAACAAAAGTAATATTCGCTCAAAAGTATGAATTATGTGGTATACAGCATATCTTAGAAAAACTGAAATTGCTAAAAGCTACATATTTAATTATGCATGACCTGAATACTTTTGGAATAAATTTAATGTGTTCAAATAAGCCCTGTTTCAAAGAGTTCTTTTGAAAGAAACATAAACTGACATTCCCTTTTGCAACTTATTTTCTTACTCAATACAACTTTACTTTTAAAAAGGAACATGAGAAAGATCCACTTAGTAGGTCACCGTTATTAGAAAAAAATGCAAATGAACAACTAAAATTCATTGCACAAATGAAGCTCTCTGCTCTCTTGGGCATTATTCAGTGCTTGGTTTAATATTTTCCTAACATTTTAAGAGTTTTTCCAATTAAATATTAATAGTTTTCTCAAAGAGAAAGAGAGATTTATTATCCTAAAGAGATGGAAGAAGGGAAGAACAGTGATCTGTGCCAGCAGTTAGAATGAGAAACTGAAGAGAAGCTTCATTAAGGAAAACATGCTGAGCCCACTTTCTCTCACCAAAAAGGCACATGTGGAAGCTTGTGTCTACCTCTATGATAGAATTCAATAAAAAGTCAAAATGGTTTCCAAATGGTCATCTATACTGGGCAAGGAAGTCCTCAACCAGAACATCAAGCCAAATAGAAGGCCATGGAGGCAGTACGACATCCAAATGTTTGGCTTATATTTAAAAATAAACACACAAACAATCACAAAACTAGAGAGTTAACCTTCTGTGCATCTCAGCGTGCCCAGCTATAGAGTTGCCCACATGAGAAGCCTTACATTAAAGCTGTTAGATTCCATGGTCTGCCTCCCAGCGGACCTGAAGGGAAAGATACCTGAAGCTACCAAGAGGAGAGTGTTGATGGACTAACAGATCTCAGCTCATTCTTTGGGGTTGTGGATGTGACGTCAGTAGAAATGAGCTGTTTTGACCAAGACAATGCCCCCTTCCTGAGAGCACCCTCCATCAATTCACTGGTCCATGTGGGGTATAAGCAAGACATCTCTGAAAATCCATTCTAGCTCCAGTGGGCCCTGGTAGAAATCCCATCCCAATGCTGTGACTGAACTGCAGGGTGACATCTCCCTGGGTTCAACATGGTTCACTTCTTCAATAGGATTAATCCTGAGAGCACTCCCCAGTGAACTTACTGTATGAAAGTATCTACCTACCAAATGGCTTCTAGAGAACCCACTGTGTGATATCTACCATGCCTATTGCCTAACTCTGTGACCTTGAACATGAGGTTCTTACTTGAAACAGCTGTCCCTGTACCTGGCCCACCCTGTCTGAATGCACAGGGCAACAGCATTCTACACTGGCATTCACCATGGCTGGAGCAGCTCCAGTTGAGCTGCTTTGCTGCTTGTGGTTTATATCAAGATTGGAGGGGCTACTCCGCATAACAAACAGGCCCTGAATCTTCCTGGTTTAGGAGTGACAACTTTAATTGCACAATTACACTTTTGTTTTCATGATGGGGAGATGCTCTCTTCTAAGTCTCCAGAGACTGTTCACTCAGGTATGCAGGCTCCCTCTACTTTGCAGCTCTGTGCTCTGTGACACAGAGCCTTCACAGCTGCCGGGACAGAAAAGGAAGAAGGATGCAGGAGGCAAGCTCCTCCAGAGGGTCTTTGTCCCAAAGGGACTTGTGGTATTTCTGCTTCCAGCACATACATCAGAACCAGTGACCCGGCCCCAACCCAGCTCCACGGAAAGTTAGAAAATGCGTGTGGATAACAGGAGCTGTAAGCCAGGGTAAAATCTCCACCCAGCAGCTCACAGTGCCCTCCAGCCGCACTTGACCAAGAGGAGTTACAACTGTCAGTCACACAGTAATGTCTAAATGTTCTTATTTTCTTCTTTTTCTATGATATGTACAAACAAAAAACTACTTTATTTATAAACATCACTTATACTCAGTTATAGCTGAACAGCAGTGCCCTTACCTGTTAAGTAATAAAATACAAGGCCAGTCAATCAGCTAACACTTTGCTTGACAGATAAAAACCTCTCCATAAAAATTAGTCCTTATTATGTTAGTCATAATCCTACCTTTTTTATCAAGAGCCTCCCCCCGTTGTCTATTCCTGTTCATACCCCAGCCAGGATAAGGTCGTCAGAGCTCAACCATTGAGAAAATACAGGACCTATTAGAAGGAGACTCAAAACCATGACTTGCAAAGATACAAATATGCGAGTCAGATTTTTGGCAGTTCTTTTTTAATATAGAAGAATATTTGGCTATAAGGTATGTAGCCAAACTTGTCAAAGAAGCCTATCTGGGGTGGGGTAGAGGAATTTTCCAAGCAAATCTGTTTTCTGATTGCCCTGGAAGGGAGGCTTTAACTATTGCCAGTCTTGGTTCCCCTGCGCCACCTGAGCCCAAACACTGGTGCTGTCACTCACAGGCAGTGTGACTTAGGCTAAGTTACTTCTCCTCTCAGGGACAGCAGTTTCCTCTTTTGTGAATATTCCAGACGACAACCAAAGCTGGCAGCCCATTGTTGCCACATAAAGGCAGGTCCTGGTTGGAGATCTCCCTCTGCCATAGCCAGCTGTGTCCAACACGAATTCACTGAGCTCTCCATCCGAAAGCTGATTCCCTCACTGATTTCCAGAACTGTAAATCACACTTTGGATTCATATGCCTACTAATCCTCCTACTCCAGAGATTAGATGGGTCTGCACCCAAGGATTAGTATATTTCTCCTCCAAATTTGGAATGTGGTAAACAAATAAACACCATTCAAATGTGTACCACATTGTTTGCCAAGCCTTATGCTGGGTCAAACTATCTTGGGTTCCCCAAAACTGACCGTTGAATCCCCAAAACAGCTTTCTCCTTTTTCTCTCCACATATTAGATCAACCCACAGGATTAGATTTCTGCCCAATGTCCTTCCTATTTTTGTAACACTCCTCTTTGTACCTAAAGCTTGCCTTCTACTTTCTTCGAAGGCAATCACCCTTGCTTTCTGTTTTCTTTGTAGGAAACCAGAACCATATTCCTGCCTGGTTTTAGGGCATCTTGTTAACCCCCACAGTCCTGGTCCTAATCTTGACTTGTGACCTTTGTCTTTAATGTCTCTCATTCCTGGTAGGAAAGAGGCACATATTTCACCACCAGACTTATTTGTCCAGGGCTCACTGAAGATGTATGCCCATTGGGCATACTACTACTGCTACTACTGCTTTAAACTTTACTTATCCAAAAATAAATTAGTGATCATTTCCCCAATACTTGTCATAATTTTGTCCCGGAGCCTAGCTCTAGTATTCATTGATTTACCTAATACAGAGATCTGGGGGTCTTTCCCTCAGCCCATATATTCTCCACCATAAAACTCATTTTCTCAAGCTAAGTATCTTTCAAATGCTCTTTTCCTGCAGCCTAATTATTCTCTTGGCCCAGATCACTATACTCTGTCAACTATTTCCTTTAACAATCATGTACGTGATTAGCTTGCTTCAGTCTTTGCTGCTGAGCCTTAAAATTGTAGTCATATAATTTCCTCTTCAGTGGCTTCCTGCTATCTTGAAGACAAAGTCTAATCTTAATATGACTTACCACATACTCTAGAGTGTTGCATTACTGTACTGATCGACTCACCTTATGTTTTCGCTCCTACTGACTTTCCAGCCACAATAACCCATGTCTTTCCTAAAACAAACGTGACCCATTCTTGCTCACCGGAAGCCTTTGCAAACTGCCCTTTCTGCATCTCTCAGCTTTAATGACTCTTGGTTATCTGTCTAGTGCCTATAAATTTTCCTTTTTTTATTTTCCCCAAATGACTAGGAAATGTGTCCTGCTGTAAATTTCTAGGGCCCTCTGTCCTTTCATTTTGCCAACCTTTATTGTATTTTGTTATTAATCCTTGTTCAATTTTTTTCTGTCTTTCTTACTTGTCTGCAAGTGGGAGGATGGCAGAATTTATGCTTGTCACACTTGCTTCTAAACTCCCAGCAAATAACATGGCAACAGATCCTGTTGAGTAAATGAACGCCACAAACACACAGTTCATGTCTCCTCATGGAAAGTGCCCACTTCCAGGGGGACGGTCGTCAAGAACTCTTCAACCACACAGTAGAAAACCATATTGCATCAGTGTGAAAACATGAGCGTTAGGGTTAGCCTTCATTTAAATACTGTTTTTATCACTTGCAAATATTACGACCTTAGGAATATGATTTAAGTTGTTGCTTCTTCATATAAAAAAATACCTTTGAAAAATTACCTCACTACATCGTTGTGAGCATTAAATTAAGATAATGTATGTAAAGCCATTCCACCAGTACCTGGCATAGAGCAAATAATTAAGTGTCAGCAATTATTATTATTTGGGGAAGAGGCTATAATGTTATCCTCCAGCTGGAGCGTGTGCGAAACATAAATTTGTTTGATCTTGTCCAAAGATGCTTATAACATTTTGGAGTCATTTTCCCTTTGTTTTCCATTGTCTTGTCATTTGCAGGAACAATTCGATGATAGTGTTCAGTCTGGTAACGTGGTGCTTTTAAATTTTCATCCCAGCTAAACTGGTTGAAGCGGTGAGAGAGGAAGTGGCATCGCTGCTGACAGAATTGGCATGAGGCAGGCCTGGCTCCTTGGCAATGGATAGCATTCGGGTATCTGTGTGGTACACACTGCACACTTTTCAGATCCGAGGTCCTCCAGACTCAGAGGTGGTTTTCAAGGTTTCCAGAACTTTACAAGGTCTATGGGCAATCCGGAAAAAAAAAAAAAAAAACCCTAAATGTTATTTGCACTAACCAACAAGCTGGGCAATTTGCGCATGATGTCAGCTGTTTTGCATGCCTAGGTATAATCATCGTCACAGTGAAGTTTTCCCAGTTCTTTAAATCACACATAGTGATGTAACGTGTGTTTCCTTTTGCCATTTCCCCCATTTCTGTTGTTACAATCTTAGTCCTGTGTAAGATTAATTCTTTCCTGGATGCCTGGGTTATCCATCTACCTAACTTACCTCCCCTGCTTCTCCTTCCTGACCACACCCCACTTCCCCATGTCACTTATCTAATCAGAGTGTAAATCCCAGTAATCTTCGTCCAAGCAGACAACAATGCAGTGTCTTCTCTTGTCCATATTTTAGATAAAACTTCACCTTCTTCTCCTGGTCTATTTATCTTTTCATTACCCTCTGGGTACTCCTAGACTTCAGTTCTCCTGCTCACTCCTCCGTGTCTGTAGTGTTGGTGACATACAGAGGACCTCTCATCTGCCACAGAAGCTTTCTCCAGCATCTTCCCCCTGACACACTTCCCTGTATTGCACACCTCACCTTTGCCCATTTAACTCCAGACAAAACATCACTTTCTCAAGGGAACTGTCTCCAAATCCTCACTGCATGCATACATCCAAATTTTTTAAATATATTCCTACAGAACAACATACTTAAATTTTACCTCACTTAATTTTCAATATTCATCTTAGTGATGATACACTGACTGGTACACTTATTATTTAAAATGTCAACTGCCAAGAGTGCAAGGACGTGCTTTTCATTCCACCTTCCACAAAGCAGCTGGGATAGGAAAATAATTTTGGAAAGGGTAAAAATGTAAAGCATTGAAGGGGAGCAAAATTTGTCACCTAAATATGTTTCCTTGGCACAAGAATTATTTTAGGCTGATTATTTTTTAAAAAGAGTAGACAGGGAAAGCTCTGAAAATCAAGTAGAAATTTTATATATATACCCTTACATTTATAGGGGAAATTTCCACTGGGAAGAGTGCCTCCCTGTCTGAACCAGGAAGAGAAGAATGGCTACATCTCTAGAAACTGTTACCAATGGAGAGGACAAGGACTTGAGATGTAATAGGAACAGAGAAAATTAACACCAATACTAATAGTAGTCACTATCATTTATTGAATGCTTCCTGTAAGGACCATGCTAAGTGAATGTAGAGGCTGAGTCAAGACCATTGGTCTAATAAATCTAGAAGTCTCATTTAAAATTATATGTAAAATAAAATGGGCTATAATGTGATCACAATGGATGGTTAGGAGGAGACAGTGGAAACAGTGATAAATGATGATCTGGACGTCTGCTCGTGGTAGGCAGGATTTGTAGGGCTTGATTGGCAATGCATTAGTGGCTCCAATTATTACACCAATCAGACTTTAGAGGTAAGAGCCACGTTCACTGGGCTGGTTCCACTTGACGTTGAAGAACAGGAGGGGACAGCTGGAAAGCAGAGATAATCTCCAAGAGAGTTCCAAGGGAGTTCCAAGGTCCTCGGTGTGACTGTCTCCAGTGATTCACAGTGGGATCACCAATTTCTGGATTAGGAAGTTAACTTATTTTAAGAATAACTACATTAGATAATTTAATTATCACCTACTTCATATCCAGTTTGGTTCAGGGAATGACATAGGAGATGCGTGTCCAGAAAAGATTGTCACTGTCTGATGTGGAGAAAACAGAGTAGCACTAGGCAAAGTGAGAGAGTATTTCCAATGTCCAGACACTGTATGGAAGGTGCTTTATTATACACATATATATGCGCACACATATATACACATATGTACATATGTATGGGCATGTGTATATATATACATACACACACACACACACACAGAGTTCAGCCATCGTTAATATAACTAGAACAGTTTATGTGATATCAATGCAACTCCACAGCCAAGGAGAGTGGACTGGAATGCACATGGGTGAACAACAATGACTTCACTGTACTGGTCAGTGGGGGTGGTAGACGCTGTTGAGTGAGCATGTGTACTGTGTGGCCATCGCATTCAAAATGACAGAGAGCAGGGCAACGAATCTGCATCAAGTTTTGCATTAAGGCTGAACATTCCTCCATGGAAACTATTCAGATGATTCAGAAGATTTTGGGGGGCGATGCAGTGAGTGCAGAACAAATAAAAGTGGCACAAATGCTGCAAAGATGGTCGAGAATCTGTTGAAAGTGATCCACGTTCTGGAAGGCCTACAACAAGCAGAACACCTGAGAATGTTGAACATGTGCGGGCTGCAATCAACACAGATCGGTAACTGACAGTGTGAGAACCACAAGCTGATCTGTGATTCCCAAAACTACCATGTCTCAGATTTTGGTGCAGGATCTTGGCATGAAACGTGCTGTGACAACATTCATTCCGCAGCTTCTGCTACCACAGCAGAAAGAACGTCATGCTGCAGTTGCTGGTAACACTGGGAGAACTGTGGGAGGTCCCAAGGTGCCTACTTTGAGGGGACTGAGGTGTCATTGTCCCAAGTGTAATATTTCTTGTATCTTCTTCAATAAATGTCTCTCTTTTCCATAGCGCATGGCTGGATACTTACTGGACAGACCTCATCTCCATATTCATAGATTAGGGAGGAACGTATCCTTTTGGTTTCTCCAATGGGGCCAAAGGAAATTGCAAGTGAATTTCATCCAGATTCCCACGGGAAACAGAGAAAAGGTACCGGAGGCTGAGGGGGCATAAAAATACTTCATCTATCGCTTGAAACAGTCTGCAATGCTCTCCTTTTCAACTGAATTATGAGCAAAAAAAGTCTCAGAGAAATTATTTGATGAAGGCCACACAACCTATGCAGATGGGAAGGAGAGATGACACAGAAAGAAGACATTAACACTGAGGTGCCCCTGACTGCAACACTCCAACAGGCCAGAGCGTAGAAGAATATTAATGCAACAAAACCTTAATCTCCCTGTGCCTCTGTCACTTTCTGTCTCTGTCTTTCATTTGGGTCTCGCTGGCTCTCAGTGTAACTCTCTTTTTGAATATAAACGACAGAGAGAGATAGATATCTTAGATAGAGGCACGTCATCCTGTGTGTTTTTCTATTTACCTCTCAATATATCTGTGTGTAAATGTGCTGGCATGTTTATTACATTGCATGTGGAAGGTTTATGTTATTAGCACCTATAGATCTCTGGCAAATCCACAAAACCTAATGTTTCAACATTTTCAGGACAACACCTTCTCCTTCAATTTGGAAACAAACATTTCAGCAAGCAAAACCAAGACATATTATTTAAGTGTTTCCAAGAAACATAGTCCCCAAACGTTCATAAATACTGATCTTGACTTTCCTTGAAACCTGTGTCTCATCCTCCATTGCCTTGAGGTGTACATAAATTCTATAATTTACTGAAGTAGTACTATGCTAGCAAGAAATCAATAGTTGGTTTTTGGTTTTGGTTTTTCTTACCTGTATGTTAAAAATGTTTTGTTGGATATTGGCTAAAATCAAGATTGCTCTTGGACAATGAAACAGATTATTTCCAGATTTACAGCAGCATGAGTGAAGAGTACAGTCAGTATATCAATAGATCTAAGTCAACATCTTGCTTTCCACATGCTTTTTTCCTAAAAACCTTGAGCAAGTTACCTTCTCCCCACACCATTCCTTTTACCAGTCAAGTTCAGAGAATCCCTACTTCACTGAGGTGTTCTGAGAATTTAGGTACAAATTATGATGTCTGACTGGAGAAAAAGTTAGTGGATAGTTGCCCTCCGTCACAGAAATTCCGTATGTAGAGTAAAAATCCCTAAAAATATCTATTAATCTCTGAAATTTTCTGAGATGTCCTCCAAGGTGCACAGGGTTGCTGCAAGTTGTTTTTTTATTTGTTTTACGCAATTGGGCTGTAATCAGATAGACTATATAAACACATCCTGAGTCCCGTGAATGACTTGGAACGCTGTCTCCAGAATTCTGTGTATTTGCTTTTACATTTACAATCAGATCAGGTTCATGTCAAAGAGTCATATCTGGTTAATGCACAAAGAGCCAAAGTGAATTTAATGCATAGGTAATGCAATCCCGCCAGCTAAAGCCAGAACCAGGGCAGAGGGAGCTGAACCAGAGAGATGTCTTCAGCAATTCAAAAAGCAGCATTTGCCCTGGCTGGTGTGGCTTGGTGGATTGATCACCAGCCTGAGAACCAAAGGGTCGCCAGTTTGATTCCCAATCAGGGCACATGCCTGGGTTGCAGGCCAGGTCCTCCCAGCTGGGGGCATGCAAGAGGCAACACCACATTGATGTTTCTCTCCCTTTGTCCTTCCCTTCCCCTCTTTCTAAAAGTGAAATAAGCCAGGTGGTGACAGAGAAATACCACATGATCTCACCTTTAACTGGAACATAATCAACAAAAGAAATCAGCAAACAAAATACAACCAGAGACATTAAAATTAAGAACAATCTAACAATGGCCAGAGGGGAAGGGGGAAGGAATAGTGGGGGGAAGGGTTTCCAGGAAACACTATAAAGGACACATGGACATAACCAAGGGGGAGGGTGGGAGCGGGGGAGGAGGGTGGGATTGGCTGGGGTGGGGGGAGAGTGATGGGGGGAAAATTCAAACTGTAATTGAACAACAGTAAAGTAATTTAAAAAATAAAAAATAAATAAATAAATAAATAAATCTTTTTTAAAAAGTAGAATTTGTTCTTTAGTTTATTTTGTTCATTAGAATCCACACGTAAGTGAGATCATACGGTATTTGTCTTTCTTTGACTACCTTATTTCATTTAGCATAATAATCTCCGAGTCCCACGCTGCCACAAAAGGTGAAATTCCCTTTTTTTATGGCCAAGTAATATTCTGTTGTGTAAATATACCACAGCATAAACATATATCTAGAAACAGAGGCATGGATACATGGGACAGACGGACAGCTGTCAGGAGAGGGGAGTTTGGGGACTGGATGAAATAAGGTAAAGGGTTAACCAAAAAGCGTGTATGTAACACATGGACACAGAAGAGACAAGAGCATGGTGACAGCCAGAGGGGGTAAAATGGGGAGGGAGAGAGACTTTGCCTGGGGCGATGGGCACAGGATACAGTGTGCAGATGATGTTTGTTGAGCTGTATATTTGAAACCTGTCTGGTTTTGTGAACCAACGTCACCCCAATAAATTCAATAAAAAAGATGCCTAAAGACACATGAGTTAAGATGCTAATGAAGACAATAATAAAAATTAAAATAAAATATTTGAAAGTTAAAAACAAAATACTAAAAATAATTACATTAAAATACAAAAAACAGAATTTCAAGAAACATGAAGCCTTGACATGACACACAGGGATACATAGGGTCCAGCAGGAGCCAGGCCTGCTCGAGTGTGGTTGGTACGGTGACGATATGGGAGTAAAAATTTGTAGTTTTAATTTGAACATTTCACCCAAAGTGTCATGTGGTGTGCTTGAGTGTGATATTGTTATGTTACAGAATTACATGCTTATGATTTTGTAACAAAAGATTCTGTAATACAAAAGGGGCGTTATTTGTGCTGGACCCTGTATATGATGCAAATTTAAAGAACATTCTTTTTAGTTGGTGCTGTGTTCACATTCTTTCTTTTAATGTTTTTATGTATCGATTTGAGACACACACACACACACACACACATACACACACACACCGATTGTTCCACTTATGCATTCATTTTGGCTGATTCTTGTATGTGCCCGGACTGAGGATCAAACCTGCAACCTTGGCGTATCAGGACAATGCTCTAATCAACTGAGCTGCCCAGCTAGGACTTAACATTCTAAGAAAGAATTAATTGGAGCAATTTATAATCCTATATTTTTTACTTTGAATTTTATTGTGCACATGGGGATCTTTATATTGTTTTAGTATTTTATGTGTGATTTTTGGTTAGTAATTTATGTAAGCTAAAAGTATAAATAGTTCATACCTCGTAGCCATGAGTGCTTATCTGAAGCATCTGGAAGTGATGATCGACCATGATATTTTTGTGCCTTTGATGAACGTTCACCGTTTGAGAAGTATTACTGTCCTAGGAAAAGAATCACTGTTCTGAAACTCAGAACACCAAGACAGAGTGTGAACCTTCCAGTTTCAGCATTAGCTTAACCTCACTGAACTTAATTTGCTTCTAGATAAAACAGGGATGATTAAATCCATCCCATCTCCTTTATCAGGTGTTGGAGAGAATTAAATGAAATCAAAGATGTTAGCGCGGCTTGTAATCTGTAAAGCACCGCATTCATATAAGGGATTATTCATTTCATCATGACTAAGCAACGCTCGAACTCCGTGAATCGCCACATCGTGTAAGACGTACATCTTCAGAGGAAAGTCCCTCAGGCCTTAGGAAGCCAATCAGTCACTGAACTCACTGTTCCCTCTCGTGATTTGGTCGGTATGTCTTGCACAAAATCTACATTTTTTGCCACAAAGTTCTGCCATCTAGGTCTTTGCGCAAAGCTGTGGTTTGAGGTGAATATATATAGATTGCAGTGTCTGCGTTATCAGGGTTTGGTTGTGGACCAAAGGCTGGGCTCTGCTGGACAAAAGAGAATTATTCAATTTCTCTCTGATTTTTAATTATGTCATATGTAGGATACAGCCTGCCTCTTAAGCAACTGGCACAGAGCCGATGAGAAAATATTGTCTGCTTAATTAGTAATATAAAATGTCTATAATTTATATGCTGTAAGAGAATATAAAGTATGCATATTCATAATAATAAATGAAAAGCTAGATATATAAACAGGTTTTACAGAAAAGTGACAGTATCTCCTTAATTTTTTATTTGTAGTCATGTATACCTATTTCCTAAAGAATTTCTGACTGCTACATAAAAATACCCAATAGGATAAAATTCAAATGAAAGCTAAGTGAAATAAGCTAGGCTGTGATGGAGAAATACCACATGATCTCACCTTTAACTGGAACATAATCAACAAAAGAAAACAGCAAACAAAATACAACCAGAGACATTGAAATTAAGAATAATCTAACAATGGCCAGAGGGGAGGGGGGAGGGAACAGTGCAGGGAAGGGTTTCCAGGAAACACTATAAAGGACACATGGACATAACCAAGGGGAGGGTGGGAGTGGGGGACGGGGGTGGGATTGGCTGGGGTGGGGGGCATGAGTGGTGGGGGAAAATGCAGACAACTGTAAATGAACAACAATAAAGTAATTTAAAAAAAAAGAAAATTTATAAGAACATGGATTAATGTGATACTCACAAAATAAACACTTTGCATATTTTCTAATGAATCACATTAGTTTTAAAACCTATTTTAATGCATATTTAATTTGTAATATTGGAACAATGTAGAACAACAAATAAAACAAATTATTTTGTCAAAAAAAATGAAAGCAGAAATTGAATATCAAGTTCAAAGAAAAAATAAGTAATACAAATTTTGTCATAGACATTGAATAGTTTGTCCCAGTTGCTTCCAACATATCCATGTTAACATCTGAATAGTGAACTGATCAGTGAATATATGATGATGTAACCACTGTTGGGTATTTAACTTTAGTAAAGTTAATATGATAAATAAGGATATGTTATGTGTGTGTGTGTTTATAGGCCCCTCTTTGCTT
>VMDR010022002.1:0-16477 GCA_007922815.1 Macrotus californicus
TAAAAACCATTACCCTCATTGAGGCTTTTATTATTTCCTTTGACTTCTTGGGAAGTTTCTATAGCTCCTTGAAAGCTATAACAGATTCTATTATTATTCACAGCCTGTATTCCTTAGATTATGGGATTATGAATATCCACCCACTGTAATTACTTTTCATGCTTTTTGAGAATACACTACCTCTCTAGCACACAGGCATAACCATGTGATTTGCTTTTAGCCAATGGAATGTGATCAAACGTACATAAAGCACATCCAAGCAGCACCTCTGAATACAATTCTGTGCTTTAGCTCAGCCCCTTGTTCATCTCCTCTGCTGTGTGAATGAATAAGTGCTGTATAGGGGCTGGTCTTTCAGTATGAAACTCTAAAATGAGAAGACAAAACAGAAACACACACGCACACACACACACATTGCTGCAACAGCTAACCCACAACCACCACCAAATAATATGAGAAATTTTTACTTTAAGTTTCTGAGATTTCGGGAAAATTTTTTATACAGCAAAGGTAATATTGGGGATTGACTTATTTCAAGCATTTTTTCTAACACATTTTTGCATTTAAGCCTGTATCTTTGGGTGCACCTCTTAAATTCAGTTATCATTCCACTTAGATTTTCTTATCTCCACTATGATTTCTTCTTTGGTGAATTATTTAAAAATATATCTTTGTTTTAAGACATATAGTTTTATTATTTTGCTTTTCAATTTAAACACTAACTTAATACTACTCATGTGTTTTATGTAATATCACTGCTTTGAAATTTGCTTTATAAACTACTCTGTCAAAGTACTATAGATATGTTCAAAAAGAACATGTATTCTATAGTTATTAGAGTTGATTCTAAAAACAATTCCAATATTTTATTGTTTACTTAGATGCTAAATTAAATTGCTCACTGTGACTGGATTTTTTTCTATCAATTTTGCTGAACATTTGATATTAAGTACATTAAATTTTAAGCCACACTTTTCTGATGGACTTCTTCACACGTAATCATTACAAAAGGACACTAGCACTAGTAATGCCTTTTTGTCTTTTAGTCTACTTTGTAAATCTGCTATGAACATACATACATGCAATGTCCTTTTTTGGTTACTGTATTTGGTAAGTATTTCAGTTATTTTTTATAATTTATACTTTCAACTGGGTAAAACTACATAATGTAAAACTCACCACTTTAATCACCTTTAAGTATACACTTCTGTAATGATAAAGTGCTTTCACGGTTGTGCAACAAATACCCCCAATTCTTCCGTTCAGCAAAACCCTACACCTATTATACAATGCTCATTTCCCCTCCCACCACCACCTCCAGTACTCTGTTTCTACGAATTTGAGTACTTCATTTAAGTATACTTAGACTGTATGTCTTTGTGACTTGCTGGTCCTCAAAGATCATCAATGTGGCATATGAGATTTCTTTCTTTTAAGGCTGAATAAACACTTTGGTTATTCATTCATCTGAAAATGAACACTTGAATTGTTTTCAACTTTTAGCTGTTGCGAATACCACTATGAACATGGGTTTGCATACCTCTCTTCAGTTTTCTGAGGAGCTAGCATACTGGTTTCCATAGCAGCTATACCATTTATTGCTCCCAACAATGAATGGTACCACTTTCTCTACATCCTCTCCAACACTTATTTTTGAGGTTTTGCCTTTTAGTTTGGAAGTAGTCATTCTAATGAGTATGATTTAATATCTCATTGTGACTTTGACTTACATTTCTCTAATAAGTAGTGATGTTAATCATATTTCCATGTGCTTACTGGCCATTTGTATATCACCTTTGGAGAAATGTCTATTTGATTCCTTTGCCCAGTTTTTTAAACAGTATTTTTGTGGAGTTGTTGATTTCTTCATATACTCAAGTATATTAACCCCTTATCAGATTATATACAAATACTTTCTCCTATTCTATAGGCTGCCTTTTCATTCTGATACATGTTGAGTTCCAAACTGTCCATTTTTGTTTTATTGCATGTGCATTTGGCGTCATGTCCTAAAAAATCATTGCCAAATCAAATCTTCAAGCTTCATCCCCATGTTTTCTTCTAGCAGTTTTATAACTTAAGTTCTTAGGTTTAAATCTTTACACTTTTCCACATGTGGTTCAACTTTATTCTTTTACAGATAGATACCCAGTTTCCCCAACACCATTTGTTGAGAAGATTTCCCCAATGTTGAGATCCTTTCCCCACTGAGTGGTCTTGGCACCCATGCTGAAAATCATTTGGCCATATAAAAGTCAATTAACAGGTTTATTTCTGGGCTCTCTATTCTATTCCCTTTATGTCTATCTTTACACTAGGACCAATGTTTTAATTACTTTTTTAAAGTATATTTTATTGATTATGCTACTACAGTTTTCCCAATTTTCCCCTTTTATCCTACCCTTCCACCCCCAAACCCTCCAGCATTTCCCCCTGCTTAGTTCATGTTCAGGGTTGTACATATAAGAAGTTCTTTCACTTCTCTGTTTCTTACACCATTTTAACATTTCCCTATTTTATGCTTACCGATTATGCTTATTCCTTGTACCTTTTCCCCCCATTCTTCCTCTCCCCCTCCCCATTGAAAACTCTCCATGTGATGATGTCCATTCCTCTGATTCTGTTCCTGTTCTAGTTGTTTGCTTAGTATTTGCTTTCATTGTGTTTTTTTAGGTTCAGTTGTTGATAGTTGTGAGTTTGCTATCATTTTACTGTTCATTGTTTTGATCTTCTTTTTCTAAGTCCCTTTAACATTTCATATAATTAGGGCTTGGTGATGATGAACTCCTTTAACTTGACTTTATCTGGGAAGCACTTTATCTGCCCTTCCATTTTAAATGATAGCTTTGCTGGATAGAGTGATCTTGGATGTAGCTCCTTGCCTATCATGACTTCAGATACTTCTTTCCAGCCCCTTCTTGCCTGGAAGGTTTCTTTTGAGAAATCAGCTGATAGTCTAATGGAAATTCCTTTGTAGGTAACTTTCTCCTTTCCTCTTGCTGCGTTTAAGATTCTGTCATTATCTTTAATCTTGGGTAACTTAATGATGATGCACCTTGGTGTGTTCCTCTTTGGGTACAACTTCTTTAGGACTTTCTGGGCTTCCTGGAAGTTTATTTCCTTTGCCAGATTAAGAAAGTTTTCCTTCATTATTTGTTCAAATAAGTTTTCAGTTTCTTTCTCTTCATCTTCTCCTGGCACCCCTATGATTCAGATGTTGGAACATTTAAAGTCATCCCAGAGGTTCCTAACCTCTCTTCATTTTTTTGAATTCTTGTTTCTTCACTCTGTTTCCGTTGGATGTTTATTTCTTCCTTCTGTTCCAAATCCTTGACTTGAGTCCTGGTTTCCTTCCTGTCACTGTTGGTTCCCTGAATATTTTGCTTTATTTCACTTTAGATAGCCTTCATTTGTTCTTTGATTTTTTGACCAAGCTCAATCAGTTCTGTGAGCATCCTGATCACCAGTGTTTTGAATTCCACATCAGATAGATTGGCTGTCTCCTCATCACTTAGCTCTTTCTCTGGAGTTTTAATCTGTTCTCTCATTTGGGCCATATTTCTTCATCTCACTGCACCTGTTAAGTGGTAAGGGGGCGGGGCCTTAGATATTCTCCAGGGCAGGGCAACCCTCTTTGCTGCATTGTGGCACTGTCTGTGCAGGAGGAGTAATAGAGGGAAAAATGTAGCTCGCTTGCTGGGCTCTAGCCCCACTTTCCAACAAACTTTTGTGAGACTGGGAGTTTCTCCCGCCATGGCAATCCCTGCTGTAGTCCACAGTCAGCTCTGAGACCCAATTTCCCATTCAGCCAGCCTTGCCCACACGGTGCGCCGCCTTGCCCTGGGTTCTCTCCATCCATCTGCCTGTCTCCCTCCTACCAGTCTGGTTGGCCTGGTTGATTGATTCTTTAATTCTTTGGTTGTTGGAATTCCATGCAGTTTGATTTTCTGGCACTTCTGGTTATTGTTTTTAGATTGGTTGTTATCCTCCTTTTGGCTGTGCGAGGAAGTGAAGGGTTTCAACCTACGCCACTATCTTGGCCAGATCTCCTAATTACTGTTTTGTAATATATTTTAAAATCAAAAGTATAAAATTTCCAATTTTATTCTTCTTTGTAAAGATTGTTTTTGACTCTCAGGGTCCCATGAGATTACATATGAATTTTAGTATTGATTTTCCTATTTCTGCAAAAGATGATCGAGATTTTGATAAAGGTTCCACTGAATCTGTAGATCACGTTGGGTAGTATTGACTTCCAATCCATGTACACGGAATATCTTCCCTTTTGTTTTTCTAAAAACAGCTTTATTGAGATATAATTCACATCTGGTACAACTTACCACAGTGCACAATTCTGTTGCTTTTAGAATACAGTTGTGACCACCAGCACAATCAATATTACATTTTCATTACTCCAAATAGAAACCCAGTGCCCATTAGCAGTAGCAACTAATCCCTCCTAACCCCCCAACCCCAGCCTCCCTCCCAGGGAGCCCACCAACCCAATTACTATCTCTTCTAGTCACTTCATATGAACAAAATCATACAACACGTGGTACTCTGTGACTGGTTTCTTTTCCTTAATGTAATGTTTTTCACATAGTAGCATGTATCAGTAAATTAATTTCTTTCTAGTGTCACATACTTCATTGTATGGTTGGGAATGGGTGCATGTGGGGGTCAATTTTATGCAGTGTCCTACGCCATTTTATAAAAGGGACTTGGACATCTTGAGTTTTGTATCTTCAGTGGTTCCCAGAACCAATCCCCTGCAGATACTGCAGGACTGGAGTTAAGGTTTACATGGACTTTCAACTGCACAGGGTCAACACCCCTAAACCCCAGAGTCAACTATGTACTCATCCCAGTAGTTATGAAATGGTATCTCATGAGGTAATTTTTATTTTAATCAGGTTATTTGTCTTCTTATTGAGTTATAAGATTTCTTTCTATATTATAAATGCAATCCTTTATTAAATACATGATTTGTAAATATATTATGCTAACCTTTTTTTAATAAACGATTTTAAAGTAGTTTTAGCTTCACAGCAAATTGTGCAAAAAGCTGCATATATCCACTTGATACCCTCCCACATATACAACCTACCCACTACCAAATTCTTCACCGAGCATTACTTTTCTTACAATTAGTGAATCCACAATGGCATATCACCAAAAGTACACGATTTACACAGGTTCTTCTCTTGGTGCTATATATTCCATGGGTTCTGACATATGTAAAATAACATGTATCTACCATTATATATCATACCATACTATATATAAAGAATAGTTTTCACTGTCCTGAAACTCTTGTTCTGCCTATTCGTGTTTCCCTCCCCTCAACTCCTGGCAATCACTAATCTCTTCACTGTCTCCATAGTTTTCCATGTCCAGGATGTTGAAAATTGAAATCATGCAATACATATTAATAGCAGTCTTTTCAGAGTATAATCTTTCACTTAGTTATACACATTTAAGGTTCCTCCCTATCTTTTCTGGCTTGATAGCTCATTTCTTATCACTACATAATATTCCATTGTCTGGATATATCAACAGTTTATTTATCCATTCACCTGCTGAAGGACATCCTGGTTGCTTCCAAGTTTGGGCAATTATGAATAAAACTCATATAAACATCCATGTGCAGTTTTTAATGTGGACATGACTTTTTAGTTCCTTTGGGTAAGTACCAAGGTGAGTGCTAGATCTTATAATAAAAAATATGCTTAGTCTGGCAAGAAATTGCCAAACTGTCTTCAAAGGTGATTCTACCATTTTGCATTCACAAATGAGTAAGTTTCTGTTGCTCCACATCCTCACCAGCATTGGGTGTTGTCATTATTCTAGATTTTGGCCATTCTGTGTGTAGCAGTATTGTGTTTTAATTTGCATTTCCCTGATGACATATGATATGGAACATCTTCTCGTGTGTGTAATTGCCATCTGCATATGTGTCTGTTCAGGTCTTTGGCCCATTTTTAATCAAGTCGTTTTGATATTGTAGAGTTTTAAGAGTGCTTTGCATATTTTGCATAAGAGTCTAACCAGATGTTCCTCTCTACCATTCATTAAGAAGCTTTTCTTCTGATTCTCAACAACGTCCTTCGCAGAACAGTTTTTGGTTTAATAAAATCCAATTTATCAATTTCATGGATTGTGCTTTTGATGTCATATCTATATGTTATTGCCCAACACAAGCTCATCTAGATCTTCTCCAAGATTATCTTCTAGGAATTTTATGGTTTTGCATTTTACACATTTAGGTTTGTGAACCATTTTGAGTTAATTTTTGTAAAAAAAATATAAGGTCTGTGTAGAGATTCATTTTTCCCACACAGATATCCAGCTGTTCCATCACCTTGTTGAAAAGACTATTTGTTTTTGCTCCTTGGCCAAAAATCAGTCTACTCTATTTTTGGAGGTCTATTTCTGGAGTATTTTGTTCCACTGACCTATCTGTCTATTCTTCCAACAACGTCACATCGTCTTGACCACTATAGTTTCACAGTAACTCTTGAAGTCAGATAGGACTGGTCCTCAGGATGCTCTCCTTCAATATTGAACTGGCTATTCTGGGTCTTGTGCATCTACACATAAATTTTAGAATCAGATGGTGAATATTCACGAAATTAATTCCTGAAATCTTGATTGGGACTGCAATTGAAGCTATAGATCCAGTTGGGGGGAACTGACAATACTGATCATTCCTAAATGAAATAGTTCTCATTTATTTAGTTCTTTGATTTCTTTCATCAATTTTCATTGTCCTTTCACTGTCTTTGTGATGCACAAAATTTAAAAGTTTTGATTATATTCTACTTACATATTTTTTTATTTTGTTGCTTTTGCTATGCTGTGATAAGAAACCACTGTCAAATGCTTTCTTGCAAAGAGTTCTACAGCTTTTGCTTTTATATTTAGGTATTAATTTTATTGTTGACACTATTACAGATGTTTCCCATTTTCCCCCTCTACCCAGCCCCTGCCCATCCCCCAGCCTTCACACTACTGTCTATGTCCATGGACTATGCAGAGGTGTTTAACTTATTTTGAGTTAATTTTTGTACATGGTAAATTAGGGTGGCATCTAACTTACTCTTTTGCATAAGACCTGTAGACAGGTACTTGTCCCAAGACTACATTTTTCGTATTGAGTGGTTTAGGCATTTTTACTGAAAGCCAACTGAACACAGACACGTGGGTTTATTCTAGACTCTCGATTCTCTCCCATTGATCTGCATGTCTATCCTTATACTAGTATTAGTATAATTTAAGGACTACGTATAAATGCTTTAATTTTGTTCTTTTTCAAGATAGTTTCGGCTACTGTAAGTCCTTTCTTGAATTTCCAAATGAATTTCTGATCAGCTTATCAATTTCTGCAAAGATGCCACTTAGAATATTGATAGGTTACATTGAACCTATAGATTAATTTTGGTTGGTTACTACTTTATAGAATGTATTTTTTCCAACTTTTCCTTTCAACCTTTTTGCTTCATTTTTTCAAAAAGGTGGCATATGTAAATAACAGAACTTGACTTGTAATAATATAACATAATATTTAATACACATTGACAGTATTTATTTATTCTTTTTCTTAAATATTTGAGTTTAAATCTGCCACATTATTTTTGGGTTGAGAGCCCTCTTTCCCTTTTTTCTTGTCTTATTCCATTTTTTCACTTTCTTCTAATTTTAAAGCTATTCCCTCTAATTTTATTTTTATATGGGTATCCTCCAAACAGCAACATAAAAACTTTAAAACCAATCAATGTTCTTTCCAGACTAAAGAGTACCTTTAAATACTACTCATATATTGTTCTCATTTATAACTGTTAATGTTATAGTAAATCTCTAAGACTTAAGTGTTGTTTAATGCAGTTAATATTTATTTAGATTTATTCATATGTTTAACACTTGCTTTGCCTTTCTGTCCGTTCTGTATCTTTGGTGCCTGGAATCGCTTTTATACTATCTTTAGAATTTCTGCTGGTTGCAATTCCTCATACTTCACCCTTGAAAGCTATTTTTCAAGGCATACAATTATAGGTTGATAGTTATTTTTCCTTGGTGTATTAACACTATCCACTGCTGCATTCAGCTGTTGCTGGAGGGAAGTCAGCAGTTAGATGGCTGCCCACTCTTTTTTAATTTTTTTTTTGAGAGAGAGAGAAAGAAACATCAATGTGTGGTTGTCTCTCATGCCCCCTACTGGAGACCTAGCCTGCAACCCAGGCATGTGCCCTGACTGGGAATCAAACTGGCGATCCTTTAGTTCACAGGCTGGCACTCAACCCACTCAGTCACACCACACAGGGCTGCCCACTCTTTCTTTATCCAGCTGTTCTATTCTGATACCTCCCCCTCAGTTCAGAAACGGTCCTAGATATTACCTCTTAAAATATTGACTCTGTCCCATTTTCTTTCTCCTTTCCTTCTAAAATTCCGATTAAGTGTCCATCTTAGGCCATGTTTATCACTCAATAGCTCTCATTTCATGCTTGCTTTTTACCTTTTTTTCAACAACAAAAAGCTTTAAATAAAACCCACTATGTTAAATTAAACAGCTTGATTTGAAATATACCAAAGACTGTCTATACTATCATTCCATACCCTCTTTCATATATTCTACCTCTGCCACTCTGTGCTTGATTTGTGAAGTTTCTTGTAAACTGTCTTGTAAGCTGTTCACTTTTCTTATAAAATAATTTGAGTAAATTCTTTCAGGTCTAGGATAAAGGTGAATGTCTTCACAAAGAACTACATTTGCTTCTGATGGGATTCTGGGAAATTAATGGGCCAGAATCATCCCATTAAACTTACAACTAGTAGTTACTTTCATAAAATAAAAGACCCAAAAAATTTTTTAAAAATTGTTTCAGAAAATATAAGCAATAACATACAATCAAGCCATAGTATCAGCAGAAAGATGCTGGCCAGAAACAATTACCTTTATGGCTGTGTGTGTGTTTTCATTTTCTTCCATCCATAGATCCTGTTCATAATAATATAAGCCATCATTTATAACTTTAGCAAGTTCAGATGTAATTTTTGCCTGAGACATGTGGTTGCGTGTGCGATCTCCTCCAGGATGTTTTCTCAAATAAGGTGGTGTCTGAGTTACAATCAAAATCTTGTTTATATCCTGGTCATCAATTTCATAATCTGAATCATTATCAGACCAATCAGTAAATGTGTTTTTTCGTCCTTCTATTTGTTCCATCTCGTCATCAAATAAAAAATCAAGTTCTTCTTGTTCTTGTTCGTCTGGGGGGTATAGTTGATTTGATGTCTCTTCAGGTAGAGATGCTGGTTCCTAGAGTAAAAAATTGGGATTTTATACAAAAACTTGTTGGGAACCACCCTGCCTGGTTTCAGAAGCTGTAACTCCCCATGGCTAAGGCTGACCTTGGGACCATAAGCCACTAAGGGGACAAAGCTTATCTCCCTGGCAGGGGCGCCACCTCTGCCCCCTTTACTTCACCCTGCTTGGCCCTGAGCAGACTGGTTAGCCAATGATGGGTAAAATTCCTCAAGGGAGGGACAACCAAAGACAGGCATGGTTGCAAAGGGGCCATCAGGGAAGGACTAGGGGAACTATAGAAAAAGAGGGTGATGGACCCTCACCCCTCAGCTTTGACATAGCCTGAGTCCTCATTCTGTCTGTAAGAAGTCTCCTAATCTCTTGGCTGCCTTACTTCCCCTGACTGACTTAAGCCTGAAACAATGCCAGAAGGTGGTGCAACCCTGGGCATGAACAGGTGGTTCCCAGGGCCATTAGGCCTAAGAAAGAATGCATAAAATTCTGTGAAATCTGCTTTGCTAAGAATGCCCTCAATTTTCTGATAAGGTTCCAAGCATAAAAAGAGTTTGTTTCCCAAAGTTTTATGGCCCTTTAGCTATCTGACCCTGACTCAGAATAAGCCCTCATAGTTCTTTGAATGTTATCTATTTTTTATCATTACTCCCTGACAATGACTGATGAGCTTTACCTGTATTCCTGTGCAAATTGAACCCAATAAAAGCCTATTGAGGAACAGGCTCAAGGCCCTTCTCCTTTGAGAGATTGGCCACCTTTCCTCCCCAAGCAGATCATGTCTCGGTAGACTTATTCTCATCCGCAGCAGCTGGAGGGTCACTTTCAAGATAAATGTCACATAATGTTACAAGTAATACAAAGCTTGTGTGCTCAGTGACTAGTTTAGCAGCCAAATTGCAAAGAAAATCAGCTAGTGTTATCCTAACCAATAAATGTTAAGTACCATATTTTGCCGTGTATAACGGTGTCCCATGTATAATGCACATCTATGTTTTGTGCACATTATACATGGGATTATTTATGTCCATGGAATGTAATCATTATACCCATGTATAATGCGCATCCTTATTTTTCCCTCAAAAAATTTGGGCAAAAAATGCACATTATAGACAGCAAAATATGGTAACTAATAGATGCTTAAGAAAAAAAAGTTGAGCAAAGAATTACATTAAAGACTCCTTTAGAGTTAGAATGGTCCCAGTGCTATCAATTTTAAGATGAAGCATTATTTTTACAAGAAATGTTTAAACGTGAAGATTCTGAATATGGAGGGAAAATATAGCTCTTAGAATAAGTGAAATATGGTACAAATTTTTGTCATTGAGTACAGGATACTATTCTCTCTCCCTAGTTACCCAGGTTTACCATGACAAATATAAAAATTTATCAGATCTTTAGAAAATTTTGTTTGGAATAGCTTTGTTGGGCTTTTAAAATGCCCCCACGGAAAAATAAACATTTAAGTATGCTACATTTAACTACCGTTGCAAATTAAAAAGTTATCTTTGATCAAGATTTCTCAAACTCAGCACTACTAACATGTTGGACTTGGTAACTGTGTGTGTTAATAGGGTGTTTAGCAGCTTCCCTGGCCTCTGCTCACATGATGCAGTAGCACTCTCCTAGTCCGAGCCTGGAGATCACCCAAAATCTTTCCAGATAGTTACCAAATGCCCCCTGGTGAGGAAAAATACCAATGTCTCCCAGCCTGTCAGAGGAGAAACACTCCTAAGTCCTGTGTGCCTCCCTTCTTCATGTTTTGATATTAGGGAAAAAGAGCCCTGTTCATAATGATCTTCAATATGAGAGAGTCTTCGTCTTTTCTACATCTATGCCCAATTATTTTTAGTAAGCTTTTCCTCACATAAGTTATTTTCAACATTTGAATCATTTGAGTGGCACTGTTTACAGGTTTACTTCTAGTAAACTTTTTACTTTAAGATAAATGTACATTCGCACACAGTTATAACAAATAGTGATCTCATGCATTCATTACCCAGTTTCCCCCAGTCTTGCAAATTACTAGGATATCCAACCTGCGGCCCACAGGCCACATGTGGCTCAGGATAGCTATGACTACAACCCAACACAAAATTGTAAATTTACTTAAAACATTGAGGGTTTTTTTATGATTACATGTCACAATGTACTTAATGTGTGGCCCAAGACAACTCTTCTCCCAGTGTGGCCCAGAGACATAAAAAGGTTGGACATCCCTGCCAGTGTAGTTCAATAAACACAAACAAAATACACATTGATATACCCCATCAGTCTTACTCAGATCCCCCCAGTCTTACTTGTACTCATTTGTGGTTGTGGTTTTTATCACCTTTGAGAGTTCATGTATACAACCACCAAAAATACAGCAGTTCTACCACGAGGATCTTACCTATTGTTTCCTAACCAGACCCATCTCACTTTCTCATGTACCCAAGAAATTAATTCTCTTTTGCTTTCCTATTGTGCATCACCAAAACACATAAAACTTGATGTTCACCCTTTACAAATAGTTATTTCTATAAGAACTTTACTAATAATAAGGTTAAAAATTCCAAATTTAGATTTCAGCTTTTAAGAAACTAAATTATTAAAATTTAAATTAGTCACATGTAGAAAGGTCAAATCTTATCCAGAAAAGTTATTTAAAAGTTTACACCATATTACTAATTTTTAACTACTGAGTGAGACACAAGTTTTTACTGAAAGACAATAGTTCCAATTTTTACAATTTCTAAAAACCTTTCCTAATTTTTATATGTACCTGACAAACACTCCACTAGAATTTACCACACTTCACTTGGTTTATAACAACTTACCTTCAATTTCACTGGGGATGGATGATGCATTTTTTTTACTTCTATCCAAGGTTCTGAGTCCAAGTCAGGCAGACTGGTAGACAAAACTCTAGATATTGCTTGAAGATTACTTGTTTCAGTATTTTTCTTTGGGTTCAGTGGACTTCCAATTCTTGGAGAATTGGGAGCAGACTCTAAAATTTTAAGTTAGTTCTATAGTTAAAATAATAGTTTTATTACTTATAAAACATTTCATTTTTTCCTTGGGCTTGGTTTTTTTCACAAAATATATATCAATTTCAATTACAACTTTCCCAATGCTTTTCAAACCTGAAGACCTTGTAAGATGTATTCACATGAAATCAATGAATAATGATTGCAATGTCGTCAACCTTTACAAAGATCACACTCAATAAAATTCAAGAATATCAGTGAAAGTTGCTAATTATGACAATACATCTATTTGGGAGTCAATCCTCAAAATGTATTAATTACAATGAAATTATGGAATTTTAAGTGCTATTAAGCCAGTTAGACTAAATGCCTATTTTATTCCCGGCAAAAATCAGTCTTTCATCGTTTGCTAGGATTTATACTAAGGCAGCCATTACTCTTACGTTTCACATTTCCTTTGCTTAACAAGGTTTACCTGAATGCAGAATGTGCACTTAGCTCATACTGAACAAAGAGGAGAATGTCATATCATTAAAGTGCACTGCCTTGGCAACAATGCTTAAAATATTTTAAAACTCTGCTGGAATTAAAAATGCCTTTTTCCACACTATCTTTGTTTTTAATCAAAGTAATTATACACTCATAAGTAAAATCCAAACTGATTCCTTTATAAATTTCTTTTCCAAAAGCCAAAGAACATTTACATTGTAATGCAATATAGACTTGCTTTGGACAAAAAGTGTTTTAAAAACAAATTCATACTGTAGAATTCAAAACATTATTTACTCAAGCCAATTCCTTAGAAATTTTACAAAGTTGAATATATTACATAAAGAAAACTGATGTAAATGAACAACAATTTTCATTTTATTTAGTAAATGAAAATGCAAAAGGCACACTTCATGAACCTGGGTTTGGGAAGAATATTCCAAGATTTTTTCACTTACTACATGCTAGAATCAGATAAACTTATCTTCTCCATGGACACATAGTTAGATCTAGGATTCAATCACTAGATTACTATTACTTGAAAAAGAATATATTGTTGCCCTCAGTAGTGTGGCTCAGCAAGTTGGGCGTTATCCCACAGACCAAGGGGTCACACTGGTTTGATTCCCGATCACAACACATGCCTGGATTATGGGCTATGTCCCCAGCTGGCGGAGTGCTGAGGGAGAGAGGCAACTCATCGATGTTTCTTTCGTATCTCTCTTTCTCCCTCCCTTCCCCTTCTCTAAAAATGGATAAATAAAATCTTTAAAAAAAAAGAATATATTGTTTCATAATAAAAAAGTTCTAAACTGCACTGTCCAATAGTAGCTGCTAGCCATATGGAGCTTCTGACCACTTGAGATGCAACTAGTCCTCAGGATAAGTATAAATTGCACACCAGATGTCAGACATGGTACAAAAAGGTAAAACAGAACCATAATTTTTATACTAATGTTACAGTAATATTTAGGTGCATTAAAATGTTTAAAATATTAAAATTTCTTTTTGTAGCTTTTAAGGCTATTAAAATTATTAGGATTAAATTTGTGGCAAACATTAGAATTCTACTGAACACTGCTACTCTATAACTTCCTTAATTAATGGTACATGTATCATCATTTGATCCACTAAATTAGTACGAATAAAATACTAGTTTTGGGTTAGTTTTAAAGTTATAGAGGGGCCCTGGTCGGGTAGCTCAGCTGCATGGAGCATTGTCCCAATACGTCAAGGTCCCGATATGCCAATCCCCCGGTCAGGGCACATGCAAGAATCAACCAAAGAATGCATAAATGAATGGAACAACAAATTCACATTTCTCTTTCTCTCCCCCCCTCTAAAATCAATAAAAAACAAAAAAATTTAAAGTCACAGAGAACTCTATTTTTAATACTATAAGTCATCCACGCGCATACAATGAATAAAGTTTAAAAGCAGACTCAGGCCCTGGCTGGTGTGGCTCAGTGGATTGAGCACTGGACTGCAAAGCAAAGGGTCGCCAGTTTGATTTCCAGTCAGTGCACATGCCTGGGCTGCAGGCCAGGTCCCCAGTAGGGGGCCAAGAGGCAACCACATATTGATGTTTCTCTCACTCTTTCTCTCTGCCTTTCCCTCCCCTAAAGAATAAGCAAAATCTTTCAAAATAAAAATAAAAGTAGACTTGGAACCACCAGCCTAAAGTGAGAATTAACTAAATTACCACTATGCATAGTGCATGTATAAATAATTAGAACAGCACCTGGCATGTGCTAGGGAAATCAGTTGCCACTATTTTTTAACAGAGAAATGTAATCTTTAAACAACTACTTAAGTTTATTACATAATCATCTCTATATGCATTTTAAGCTTGAATATTTCTTCCATGAAGTGTTTCACTATATTCACAGGACGTGTGCTTATAAATGACATTAAAATACGAAAGAATTTGGGTAAGACAAAATTTAGTTTTAAAGGGCTTATAATTAAGCTATACATATGCTATATGTAATTGTTTTCTTTTATCATGAAAAGATTTTAAACTATGAATTTTAAGGGTAATAGCAAAGCCCTAATCTTCCAAGACCAAAATGAGCATGATTGTGACTTAGATTACTTGATGTTAAACTTAAAAACAAAAAAATCAGACACAGTTTGACAGGTTGGCTTCTAGTTTGTAAGAACTCAGTGGAAAAAAAAAAACCTTGTTGCTGCTTTCATTAACTGAAAATTGTGAACATGACTCTCCAGAGAGAAATCACCTTAAATGAAGGGGGACAAAAGTAGACCCTGGAAAAAAAAAAAAAAGTAGACCCTGACTGGTGTGGCTCATTGCAAACCACCATCCGGTTTTCAAAGTGCCATCCTGCAAACCAGAAGGTCACCAGTTTGATTCCTGGTTGGGTCACATGTCTGAGGTGAGGCCCAGGTCCCCAGCTGGGGGTGTATGAGAGGCAACCTGTCAATGTTTCTTGTGCACATCTATGTTTCTCTCCCTTTCTCTTTCTCTCTTCCCCTCTCTCTAAAAATAAATAAAATCTTCAAAAAAAAAATCCACCAAAGTAGGGCAAAAGTAGGTTTACAGTTGTGAGTATGTGAAAGTTTATTCTTGTCTCATTATTTTTATTATTTCCCATACAAACTGTAAACCTACTTTTGCCCCATCCTACATATTCCACGATATTTACCTGGCATGACTTTTTTATCCACCCAGAATCACAGCTCTGTATATTTATATAGATTGCTTTAAAAGGATTCTATATTTTATATGCAGCACATTCAAGAATACTTCTGCCAATCAACATTTCAAAGAAAATCCCACAGCTTAATTAATAATTATTAGGGATCCCCTTATACATTTTTTAAAGCCAAATACAAACAAACAAACAAACAACAACAAAAGAACAAGACTGTCAGATACCTGGCTTCTCAATTTTGGTGAATGAAATCGTTTTACTATTGATAAAAAACCTAAATTTCAAAACACCTTACCATTCCCATAATCAACCTTTTCTGGTGCATTATGGTCCTCTGTTCATCACAAAGGTCAATCCATGTTAGACAATTCAAGCTCCATCGAGGGAAAAATAGAAATTTTAATTTTTTTGATGAGAAGGACCAAAATTTTTAAATATTTTACCACATGAATTTCTCAGAAAGTATGTATCAAGGATTATGTTTTTGAAATTTAAGGTCTTCTAATTTGAGTAAAAAGGATACAGATAAAAGTTTCACTACTTGTCCGTATTCGTGGGTACAGATAAACACAATCCACATTTCTCATCTCTTTCATTTCAAATAACTTCTCTACGGAAGTTAGGTTTCGTGGGGAGCCTTAATGCAAGATTTAATAATCAGAGGGGAATTATTAAGGTCAGAAATTTTGTGATTCACAGGGAAAGGCTCAATTTACATAATTATTCCTATGATGTAATGTATAAGCATAACTCAAAAAATATTCCATCTTTCTATAATGTCTCATCATCTTGTTGTTTCTGATGTATAATCTAAAAGAACCTAAAATTGTTAACATTTTTAAATATACACTGACTTCTTCAGGTAATGTATATGTGCATGTAAATGAGTATATATTAAAAAAACACAAAAATGTTAAGACATTGCATTTTTATTCCTGTAATTTTATTAATAATGCATAAATGGCTAATGGACAGGCATCAGCAACTTGTCTGACTTATTTTAGCTACTGTGTGGAAGAACT